>CAXIUB010000288.1:0-48414 GCA_964034835.1 Muscina levida | reverse complement strand
CAACACACTCAACTTGGGGCTCTTAAAAAAAAATTGATTTTTTCTTCATAAATGTATTTTTAACTGTAAAATAATTTTTAAAATGTATTTTTAATAATAAAATAAAATAATGTTAAATAATTAAAAATAATTCAATTATAAAAAATATAAAAACAATGAGAACAAGGTGGTCTCTTAAATGCTCTTCTCCTGTCCAAACAAGGAGTCGGGGCCCATTTTTTTATTGCTGATTCTTAAAGCAAAAATTATGAGGAATCCAAAAAAAATAAATTAGCCGGAAAATTTAGGAGCTTCTGTGGAAAATCGGAAAATTTAATTTTCATGGGAAAATTTAATTTTCATGGGAAAAAAGGTAAATTTATGAGAAAAATTAGGAAAATTTTATTTTTCAATTAAAGCCTGATTCAATACCTTTCCAACGAGCTATCACTCGTTGCGATCGCTTTAGTAGTTTTTTTTTAAACAACTTTCAATGAGGTCCCTTGTGAAGAATTCTTCAATTTTGTCACATGACAGTGGTGTACACCACCACTAAACCAGTCACAATACAAAAAAAAAAAAATATGTAGGTCCATTATTTTTTGCTGGGCAATCGATTGAGACTATTTATTTTAAAATCGGAGAGGGGTCGTCCAAAAGGTGATCGCTTTCATATGGAATTGCTCTATATGTGCTTTTATATTACTCTGGAGCTTATATGAAGGCGTTAGCTTGGAGCGAGACGAAGTTCGCCGAGTCAGAAGATGTATGGCAGAACAACGTTTGCCGGGTCAGCTAGTTAAGTGTAATTTATCTGAACAATTGCCTATTGAACTATTTTTGATCGTGAGAAATTTTAAAGTTAAGTCGAAATTTGATCAACAAATATTCATTCTAAATTTCTATTAAATTGGTTTATCCATTCAAATTTTCGATATAAATCTACAAAAGCCTATTCTCATATGTACCAGATGTACATACAAAATTTCATTAAAATCGGTAGAGACGGTAGAGAGACGCATGGTGTTCATGCGATGGTATTTAGCTTTGAGATGTCTAGGATCTACCTAGTAATGCAATGTATAATAAAGTATAATAATAAGTATAATATATATGGCTATTCCCATGTTTTTCAAGAATATACAAATTCAAATGAAATATTTGAGATGAAAATTCCTAAGGAAAAAAAATTAATATGTGGTTGATTATCTTATTCATCAGAAACTTTTAACCAATTTATTTAATTCAATTTTATCTACATGTAATAATATAGTTCAAAGATTTCGCCAGAGCGATAGCGCACTGTACGGACATTTTATATATTTCTCATATTTACGCAGACATTATTTTAACTCTCCTAGCAGCACAGCGGCAGAATTTGAGAGGCCTTCCTCATATAATGCATTTGAATAACATTTCAAATAAGGAATACAGAACGCATGATTTTTCATCAGATTTAGGCATTTTATGGACTGACCTGCCAAAGACATGTAAAAAGAAGGCAGAGGGATTTCGTACTCTCGCTTCCAAATAACAGGGGTATTGCATGCCTTCTAAATGGAAAGAATTGTTAGTACGTTTTTTTCAACTTTTATGAAGGCCTGCCAGAGGCCTTTGAAAGGAAGGCAGAGGGATTTCATACACATACCCTCTCGCTTCCAAATATAAGAGGTATTGGATGTCCGATTTCGAACCGATTTCGCATAAATCCTCTGGTTTGCGGAAACAAGACACAAAAGTGTAAAAAGGTCACAGGTTATGAAGCCACAGCAAAAAATAAGCATACATAGTTATTAGGGTGAACTAAGAATTATAATTGGTGACTAATATACAAAGACTAGTACAGAAATTTCAGTCAAGTAAACTAACTGATAAATACGGTGACGTGCAATATGTCAAAATTGGTAAATAACTAAGCATACGCCGTAGTTGGTCTGATACTATCACTCTCCATGTAGTGCGTGACGAATGCGGTGGGGTGGGTAAAAAGTCATTCTTTGTTGGCATCACCCCCACCCCCACTTCACAACTTCAGCACGCTTTTTCATTACCTTTGGTCGCATTTTTCATTATTATGGCATTATTTCCACTTTAATCGGAAATTTAATTTGGTGTTATTGCACAACCATGCTGGTAATAAGTTATAGGTCATGGAGTACAACAGTTTTATTGTAACTTTATTGTAACTGCTACAAAATAAACCCAGTTCAAAATCATTTGATGAATGGAAAAGTGAAACTGTCGCTTATGTCGGTAAACGTTATATAAACAGATTAAAGGAATTGTAATTCTTAATTTTTATACCATCACCCTTAGGGATGAGGGTATATATCATTTGATACAAAAGAAAGTGTAACGCATTAAAGGAGACGAGTTAGAACCGAAGAATGTTATGACCAAATTCGTTTCAGGACTTTTTAAGACGATTGGGCAATGTTCGTCAGTCTGGCTTGCTGGATGGCTGGTGAGCAAGATAACTCGGGTAAACCTTAACGGATCGGTATGAAATTTTACCAGTATTAATATCTTGCAATAGTAGCCAAACCCAAGGAAAACCTAAACCCTTGCCACACCCCTTCTGGTATCTCCCTCCCTCCCGAATTGACCCTCATAGTTTTACATACTATCTTTTTTGTAAGTAAACTGATTTTACTCAAATTTTGAATATGATGTTCGCTTTTGAAAATGGGACTCAGGAATGAATATGGACTACATCGGTTCACACCTTCTGGTACCTCCCATACAAAATTAGATATTTTTGGAAAGTTAATATTTCTCGCATAACTTCCAAACGGACATTTGGGGGGTAATGAAAATTAGTCGATAAATTTATATTGTGATAGGAGGCAAAACCATAGAAAACTTAACTATTTGACACACCCATTCTGGTACCTCCCATACAATTGACCGAACTCACCCCCATAGTCTTACATACATATCTTATTTGTGAGTACACTGAATTCAGTCCAGTTTTAGGTAAGTTTAAGTTTAAGTAATTTATCTTGTAGAAGGAGGCATAACATCAGAAAACCTAACTATTTGATACACCACTTCTGGTACCTCCTATATAAATAACAGATATTGCCCCTTTTACATGCATACTATTTTATATGTGCACTAAATTCAGACAAATTTTACCATGGAAAGCGTTAATTGAACATTGATTCACGAAAAAAATAAGACACGTTGTGCTGCCCCTTATTGTACCTCATATACAAAAAAGTCAAATTTTTCACGGTTTTTCTCCAGAAATAGACGAAAAATATTATATAAGTAATTTTATTTCAATTAAAAATCTACTAATTTCAATAACTCAAGACTTAATTATAATATTAAATTGGGTGATGGTATTTATCAGTCAGTTTACCTGACTGAAACTTCTGTACTGGTTTTTATGTAAATTGCTGTAAACGCACACGCATGGTTGCTACGAGCGTAATTTTTTAAATTCGGTTTCAGCTGCATCGATGAATAACGAACATACATTGCCAAGTTTCAGTGGCGAAAAGTATAAAATATATTTTTTTCTAGGGGTCTATCACAAACAAAAACAATCCTGAGAAGGGCACAAACATATTGTGTGAATTTAAGGTGGATAGCTTCAATGGTTCAACTGTGATGGACTGACAGGGCAAATGTTGTTCTCTCCAAAAGTTATTCGTAAATTTTTCCACCCCAGCACCTTCTGTGGATCAACATTTTACTAAAGACTTTATTTAGATATAGCACTGTGCGAATTTGAGTAAAATTCTGTACGTCCAGATGGACTGAATATCATACCTTCATCCTACCGAGATTTCTGTAAAACATATGTCAGCACACTTTACGCAACCTTTTAACAGAATCAACAAACACATATTATAATGCAGTTGTGCACAAAAATCTTATTAAATATATTAAATTGCCCCAGATGTATTATTATCAAACAGCTTTAATTACAATTTCTTTATCTCAGTATTTGAACGTTGAAGTCCCACATGTCGTGCTAAGAACTAACATCTTCTTCTAACTTCGCTAATGACTCGGGATACATTTATTATTAGCAACTATCCCACACATGGGGTGCCTTTGACAAAAGTATCACATTAATAATGTCATGTGGTGAATCCTAAGCTTACATTTAACATTTTATTACCCTTAAAGGCATTACAGGACACAATCCATTTGATATGGGAAATGGTATAGCTTTTATTGCCCAATAAACACATTGAATTACACACAAACTTGTGACAGAACCATAGGTTAGGAAGTAGCAATACTTTCTATAACTCAGTTCCGGAAAAAAATTATATGATAGTAAAATGGGAGATTTTACAAGTCTGACTATTTGATATTGCTTGTGTGACAAAAGCTTAGTAAGAAAATATATCTAGGAATTAAGTGTTTGTGTTAATTTTACATTACATTTACATGGCAGTCGACAGTTGTATTTAAGTGAACTTTCGATTACTGTCCTGTAAAAATAGAAACTAAAAAAACACTTAATTTCTCTTGTCACCCCATCTTTTCGTGTTGTTGTAAATGTACACACTTTCCATTTTTAGATACACAACTAACATCACATACTTGTTTATCGACGAATACGAACGTCACGATTTGAGAAGCTTTTACTACACCTTTTACAATTGTAATTCAGAAAAGATCAATTGAAATTCAAAATTTTCAATTGAAAATCAGAATTTTTATTTGATATTCAGAAACGAACAATTGAAAATTAGAATTTTTACTTGATATTCAGAAAAGACCAGATGAAATTCAGAAATTCTACTTGAATTTCAGAAAATACCAAATGATAATCAGAAATTTTACTTGAAATTCAGAAAAGAACAATTGATATTCGAAATTTTAAGATGAAAACCAGAATTCCTTTTTGAATTTCAGAAAGGACTAATTGAAAATTTCAATTGAAATTCAGAATACACCAATTGAATTTCAGAAATTCAACTTAAAATTCAGAAAATATCAATTGAAAATCAGATATTTTACATGAAACTCAGAAAAGGAACAATTTCAGAATTTTATATTGAAAATCAGTATTTCTATTTGAAATTCAGAAAGCACTAATTGAAAATCAGAAATTTCAATTAAAATTCAGAATACACCAATTAAAATTCGGAAATTCTACTTGAAATTCAGAAAATACCAATTGAAAATCAGAAATTCTACATGAAATTCAGAGAAGAACAATTCAAATTCAGAATATCAAATTGAATTTTGGAAAAGACATATTGAAAATCAGAATTTTAAATTGAAATTCAGAAAATAACAATTGAAAATCAGAAAATTTAAATTGAAATTCAGGAAACACAAATTGATAATCAGGAAATATCAATTGAAATTACGACAAAAAACACTTGAAAACCAGTACAGAAATTTCAGTCAGTTAAACTGACTGACAAATACCATCACCCAATATAAGATATTGTTTAAGTCTTGAGTTATTGAAAATAACCGATTTGTAATTAAAATCAGTTAGAAAGTTTCAGTCCGGCAGCCCGACTTACATTTACCCTTACCCTCAGTAAAATAAATAATTTTCTATTATATTGATATTATTACTCGATTTCGAAAGTGGGCGGAGTGGTACATTTGTATGGGAGGTACGAGAAGGGGTGTGGTTAGGCTTCCAGATTTATTCTCCATAACTTTATCCTGTTATAGCTTTACTAATTACAGAATTTGAGCACGATTGCGTTGGCTGTACTGATATTATTACTACATCCCTAAAGTGGGCGGAAAGGTACATTTGTATGGGAGGTACTATAAGGGGCGTCGCTAGACTTCCAATTTTTTCTCCAAAACTTTGTCCTGTTATAACATAACAAAATACAGAATTTGAGCACGATCGTGTCGAGTGTATTGATATTATTACCTTATTTCTAAAGTGGGCGCAGTGGAACATTTGTATGGGAGGTACCAGAAGGGGCGTGTCTAGACTTCCAGAGTTTTTCTCCAAAACTTTATCCTGCTTAAACTTTACCAAATACAGAATTTGGTCACGATAGCGTTAGGTCTTTTAATAATATTAATCGATTTCTAAAGTGGGCGGTACCAGATATGTATGGGAGGTACCAGATGGGGCGTGGACAGACTTCCAATTTTTTTCTCCAAAACTTTATCCTGTTATAGCTTTACTAAAAAGAGAATTTGGTTCCGATCACGTTTAATTTATTGATATTTGTTCACCATCTCTATAGTGGGCGGAAAGGTAGATTTGTATGGGAGGTACCAGAATGGGCGTGGCTAGGCTTTCAAAATTTTTTCCAAAACTTTATCCTCTTATAGCTTTACTAAATACAGAATTTGGGGACGATCCCGTAGGGTGTATTGATATTATTACTCGATTTCTAAAGTGGGCGGAATGATGTATTTGTATGGGAGGTACCAGAAGGGGCGGGGTCATGTAGCCCATTTGCAATACCGTAAGTAGTTTTAAGAAAATAATAACTCGTGCAAAATTTCAAAAGATTTGGTTGCGTCTTTCGAAAGTTATCGTGCGAACCAGCCGGACAGCCACCCGACAGACAGACAGACAGACGGACATGGCTCAAACGACTTAAAAAGTCATGAATCGAATTTGGTTCAAAGAAACCTATTGTCTAAAGTCACTCCTTCTTTGTGTTACACTTTTGGCTCGTATCAAATGATATATACCTTCATCCCTAAGGGTGATGGTATAATCAGAAACAATTTTACATAAAATAAGAAACATATTTACATAATAAATATGAATGCAAATTAACAATATGTTCATACAAAAACAAATACTTCAAAGTTTTTAAAATGGGAAAAAATCAAACGGACAAGTCCTCCAAAGCAAGGGCCATATTATGGAATTAATATTAATGTATTATTGCCCTGCTGCAATAGTTATTGTCTCTTAAGCTTCTTCTATCAATGTTTCTAAGTAATGTAACCGTTGCTCTCCAATATGAGGACGAGAGACTTGAGGAACTTCCATTTTATGTTGAACATAGCTTTTTATTTTCGACCAAATAATCTCGATGGCATTCAGCTGTAGCGAATATGGCGCTAAACCCAGTAACGCCGCAGGTAAATTGCTAAACACGTCTTCTTAACTATTAACTATGGCACGGTGCATTGTCGCACACTACAAACAGGTCTGCAATGTTGTTTCCCATTTCTTGCCATTTCGAGAAAACTGTCAAAATCCATGCGTTGGCATCAGTTGCACGAAATGAACCCCTACGTTTGTCCATTTTTATACCACCAGCCTTAGGGATGAGGGTATATATCACTTGATACGACCCAAAAGTGTAACACATAGAAGGAGGCACTTTAGACCCTAGGTTTCTTTGAACCAAATTCGATTCATGACTTTTTAAGTCGTTTGGGCCATGTCCGTCTGTCTGTCTGTCTATCTGGCTGTCCGGCTGCTGCGCACGATAACTTTCGAAAGACGCAACAAAATATTTGGAAATTTTGCGTTCCTCGGAAAACTTGAATAACTTAATCTTTGCTTCACCGTTTTTCACAACTTCGGTAGAAAACAATTATTTATTTTTCAATCAGTTCTGAATTTCATATTTTGCTATATGCATTGTAATCTATAGTTATTGCATAAATTTTCAGTTTCAAATGCACAAAATCTTGAATTGGACTATTTTTTTGTTGACATTTTTTTGTTGGGGTTTTGTTACATAATATATTGAGATAGAAATTAATCACTCAGTTTCAGTTTTCTTAATCTATATACATATATAAAAAATTGTTGCAAGTGTGTGGTGACTTTATAACTCACGAACGGCTGGGCCGATTTGCATAATTTTTTTTGTATGCGTTTGGGTGGCGCCCCGTGTGGTTTTTATTTACAATTCGGTCCAATTGGACGAAGAGGCGTGGCACCGCCCATACAACTTGAAAATCAAAAGGGCTGTGTCTCATGAACTATCAGAGGTATGAAGATGAGATTTAGTATATATATGTTGTTGGAGCAGTATTAATTACAGCCAAGGTGGAAGTGGGCGGTGCCACGCCCCCTTTTCAAAAATCGCTCTAACGGCTTTTCTAATAGACCGATTGATACGAAAATTTTACCAAATGGTACTGTTCACCTGTTTATAGTCCCTGGCTATAATAGATTGTGATTGGATAAAGGGGCGTGGCACCGCTGATACAACTTGAAAATCAAAAGGGCTATATCTCATGAACTATCAGAGGTATGAAGATGAGATTTGGTATATACGTTGTTGGAGCAGTATTAATTACAGCCAAGGTGGAAGTGGGGGGTGCCACGCCCCCTTTTCAAAACCGCTCTGCAGGCTTTCCCAATAGACAGATTGATACGAAAATTTTACCAAGTGGTACTGATGACCTGTAGATAGTCCCTGGCTATATTTGGTTGTGATTGGATAAAGGGGCGTGGCACCGCCCATACAACATGAAAATAAAAAGGGCTATATCTCATGAACTATAAGAGGTATGAAGATGAGATTTGTTACATATGTTGTTGTTGCAGCATAAATTACAGTAAGAGTGGAAGTGGGCTGTACCACACCCCTTTTAAAATAAACAGTTATAACTGTCAAAATTCCACAGTATATTGCAGTTCGCCTAGAGATATGAACAGTAAGGTGGGCCAGTTTTTTTATTCGCAAAAATTGTAACCAAATCTACGATGAATTGTTAGAAAATGTCACCAATAAACTTTGTGTGTAATATCAATTCCTAGCTGGCGCTGAGAAAGCTTAATTTAGTGCAGAAAACTTAAATTTTAATAGAAGTGTCTTAAAGCTGAAGTATGTACGCCTTTAATAATCATGGGGCAACGAACGTCACTTCTAAAAGAAGCGCAAAACGGAGTAAATAAACGAAAGATCCTTTTATCTTAAAAAAAGTATCAGCTAGGATTTTGATTCATGTGGATTTTTAATGTACAATTGACCCCCGACAAAACCCCATTTACCGTTTCTGTTGCCATTTTAAGTCAACCAATTCGTCATTCAGGCGAGGTGTGTGAAGTGTGATAGACTTTTGAGACTTTCTTTGAAAAATTACCATGTAAAGACTACACAAGAACAACGTTTACAAATCTTGCAAATTTATTTTCAAAATGCGCGTTCTGTTTGCCCTTTGTGAAGTTTATGGTGCATATACTCATCCGTCTGAGCAGCTAATAGAAGCCATCGACGCTGTAGACGTAAGTGTGACAGGGGACTCGAATTTATCGAACCGACGCTGTTCTCAGCAACTCGGTCTCTGCAAATGCTGAGGAAAGATCTTGGCCTATATTCATATATCCAACTGGTAGAAGAACTAAAACCAGTGGACGATCAACTGACTTTTATACCATCACCCTTAGGGATGAAGGTATATATCATTTGATACGACCCAAAAGTGTAACACATAGAAGGAGTGACTTTAGACACTAGGTTTCTTTGAACCAAATTCGATTCATGACTTTTTAAGTGGTTTGAGCCATGTCCGTCTGTCTGTCTGTCTGTCTGGTGGCTGTCCGGCTGGTTCGCACGATAACTTTCGAAAGACGCAACCAAATGTCTTGAAATTTTGCACGAGTTAATATTTCCCCAAAACTACTTACGGTATTGCAAATGGGCTACATGGCTCCGTCCCTTCTGGTACCTCCCATACAAATACATCATTCCGCCCACTTTAGAAATCGAGTTATAATATCAATACACCCAACGGGATCGTACCCAAATTCTGTACTTAGTAAAGCTATTGCAGGATAAAGTTTTGGGAAAAAAAATTGGAGGTCTAGCCACGCCCCTTCTGGTACCTCCCATACAAATTCACCTTTCCGCCCACTTTTGATATGGAGTAATAATATCAATAAATCCATCGCGCTCGTACCCTAATTCTTAATTTAGTAAAGCTATAGCAGGATACAGTTTTTGAGAAAAAAAACTGAAGTCTATCAACGCCCCATCTGGTACCTCCCACACACATCTTGTACCGCCCACTTTAGAAATCGATTAATATTATTATTAGAACTACCGCGATCGTGCCAAATTTTGTATTTTGTAAAGTTCAAGCAGGATAAAGTTTTGGAGAAAAAATCTGGAAGTCTAGACACGCCCATTCTGGTACCTCCTATCCAAATGTACCTTTCCGCCCACTTTAGAGATGGAGTAATAATATCAATATTTTCGACACGATCGTGCCCCAATTCTGTATTTTATTACGTTATAACAGGATAAAGTTTTGGAGAAAAAATTGGAAGTCTAGCGGCGCCCCTTATGGGACCTCCCATACAAATGTACCTTTCCGCCCACTTCAGAGATGGAGTAATAATATCAATACATCCAACGCTATCGTGTCCAAACTCTGTATTTAGTAAAGCTATAACAGGATAAAGTTTTGGAGGATAAACCTAGAAGTCTAGACACGCCCCCTCTAGTACCTCCCATACAAATTTACCACTCCACCCACTTTAGAAATCGAGTAATAATATCAATATAATAGCAATTTTTATTATTTTACTGAGGGTGATGGTATATGTAAGTCGGGTCGCCCGACTGAAACTTTCTTACTGGTTTTTATTTATCATGTCATTGCACATTATTTGAAGGAGAAATGGTCCCAACACGACGGCGTAAAATGCCATACAGCGCGTGAGATCATCACTTTGTAAAGCCAAACGTTGGTGACCGAATTATCTTATAGAATGGTAATACGAGTTGAATACAAGGATAGTATTCGGAAATATTCTTGATCCTTGTGAGAAGAAGACATGGCAAATGAGGTTTTTATGGCTAAAGGCATGAAGCTTCAAACGAAATTTTTATTTTCGGTCAATAGGCGGAGAAGGCATGTCAAAAGTGTTTTTTACGCCCAAAGAGATAGTTAGTATACAGACGGTTACCGCTACTACATTGAATTTTGATCTTTAACGGAATGTCTGTTTCCGATTTGTAAAAGATATGACTTTGCTGATCAACTTTTTACTATCGTCATAGAGCCTATGATATTAGGAATTTAAAACAACATTTTATTTGTTAACTTTCATGTTAAGGAGTTGCTTGAAATTAGTTACATAAGATAATAAACTCAACATATCATTATCGAGCTTAAGTACCGTTTTCAAAGTACTTTGTAGACCTAAATGTGAAATATATTACAAGTTAAAATGCAATAGCGAAGCATTGCCGGGCCCACTAGTTAATTATATAAACAAACTGTTTAATTTAGTGAAATATATTAATGAATTGTACACTATGAAGTGCTGATTCAACTGAAAGTGTTTTCAATCGGAAATGTGGTAATGTTAGCATAGGTATCTTATTCTTTAGGGATCCTGTTATTAAAACATCGTGCGGCCAGGATTATGGTTTGGGAGGGTGTAGATGCACCACTATCTCGAAACATCTGTGAGATAAGATTAGTTATTACTGTGTTGTATTTTAAAGTTAATAATTACGATCGGGTTTTGGACCATTCTAAAGTTTCTGTTGGATTAGTTAAACCTTAATTAGGGAGTCTAAAATAAATTTTCTTGTAATGAACCTTTTTCGATTTTGAATCGGACGAGAACCCCCCACCCGACTGAAGCTAGTGTACAAAGGCTCCCGCAGTCCGTTCAAAACGAAGATTCCTAACACCTTCGCACAAACTGCAGTGAACGTTACAAGTTCTGAATTTCATGTTTTGCTATATGCATTGTAATCTATAGTTATTTACAATTGCATAAATTTTCAATTTCAAATGCACAAAATCTTGAATTGGACTATTTTTTTGTTGAAATTTTTTGTTGGGGTTATGTTACATAATATATTGAGATAGAAATCAATCACTCAGTTTCAGTTTTCTTAATAATTAATAAAAACTTTTTACACTCTTCCTTTTAATAAAATGTTGAATAAAATTTAACAGCGAACAAACTTTTAGTTAGTCGTCCTACATCAAAATCAATTTCACAATCCTTTCGAGTTTGTCTTTATATTACTTGAAAATCAATGAACATTAAATAAGACTCTAGTTACTTTTTAAATTCAACATTCCAATTCACAATCAAATACTAGTGTGTATGTTTATTTTCTGTCCCCAATTCTATCATCTGTCCCCAATTCTAGGAGTGTGAAATCATGCAATTTGATGGAGGTTTTTCCTGCACAGTAAATTGATATTTAATCTCTTAAGTGCATTTGCACTTACGATAACAAATTTTGTCAAATATGTTGGACTTCCATAGATAGCTGAGAAGCACAAAGTTTTAAAATACACATAAGTTTGCATGATGTCGTATGTTATATTACTATTCTAATAAAGCTTGTTTGTTGATTCCCTTTACATACTTAATGCTGTACAGAGACGATCAACAACTACACAATTTGCTATGTGCTATTATGTGTGAGACAAATTCAAATGAAAAGAATCTGAGAACTATGTACTACGACTTTTCACAATGCACATGTAAGTATGATTACTTATTTTTGGGAATCTTGCATTTTAATTAATAGTGTTGTTGCAATATCCTAAAAGATAATTCAAATCTGTCACGAAAAAAGTTTTAGTCGCCAAATTTAATTCAAATCTGTACTGAAAAAAAATTTAGTCACCTATTGTAATTCAGGAATGAGAGGGTTATTTTTTATTAGAAGTTGATATAAGTTAATTGTAAGTGAAGACTTACATACTAATTTCCACGATAATATCATATGCATATACCTATAAAAAAACTCGCGTTGTTGTGAATTAACACGCTTTCTTTTTTTAGATTCACAACTAACGGCACCTACTTGTTTATCGACGAATGCGAACGTCACTGTTTGAGAAACTCTTACTAGACACGACGATTGAATCGACGCTTAATACTGCGAAGTTGCTGTCAACAACATTCGAGGGGAGCCGACAATGAAAGAAAATTTTCTTTATTTTTTTTCTTTTAAGATGACTGGAGCCAGGTTTGAACCTGTGATCTCCCGCATGGTAGTCGCGTGTTCTAACCACTATGCCACGGCCGGTCCCGCTATGCCATACCTATACCTAATATTATAAAGAGAAGATGTTTGTGAGTTTGTTTGTTTGTATGTAGGGGGTAATCTTCTACATGTGGATTGCTACATTATCCCTGAGTTCTATAGGCTATTCGAGGTGTGTAATACAGGGGTACAAAGCACGAAAAGGGGATAAAACCGGTACCATTACTCAGATGAAACTGCTTAAGTTAAAAACGCGAAAATTGGGATCCATATTTATTTTACATAGGAATAATGCGATACAAAGGAATGTTTCAAAATTTGTACTTTAAGGGCTGAAAAGGACCAAAAAAGGAAAAAAACTGGTACGATCACACACACTTAAATGGACAAAGGTAGAATCGCAAAAATCGTTATGGTCTTGCTTGAAGGAATTTTTTGGAAATCCTTACTTTTTTTGACCAAAAGGGGAAAAAACTGGTACCAAAGCTATAATCACGAAAATCTAAACGAGTCTGCTCGCAAAAACACTATAGAAGTGCACAAAAGAATTTTTTAAAATTATTACTTTACGAGTACTTTATTCTCGATATAATCTTGATTTTTTCACCAACAAATAGATAGCTAGTGGAGCAAACTGTAACCAACCAAGTTAAAGGATGACTGCAATCACCATTCGGAAATGAAGCGAAAAAATCTCTTTAGGGTTGCGTCGATAGTGTTGGCTACACTTTCCTCTGTTTTTTAGCAAAGTGAAAGACGTAAAGATAAATTTTAAATCCAAAAATCTAAATATATTTTATTTAAATTTGGGCGACAAGTATCGTTGACTTTTCAACAAGTTAGATTCTAGCACAATGATTCAAAATTCAATAAAAATGACCACAGCCACATACAATATTCTTAACTAATAACTGTTGTTTTATGAACGTGTAAAAAATCCCAAGCTCAGATCAGAGTGGCCACATCCAATTGGACGACATCACGACAATACCTATACAATGTTCGCGCCTCAACTTTTCCAATAGATAGCTCTTTATCACTTTGAACAAAGGGATATAATTGACACCATCACTCAGACTAAACGGCTAAAAGGAGAATCTCTCAAATCGGTATGGGATTTCATAGGTAAAGGCATTTTCCGAAATTCGTACATTATAAGCCAAAAAAAAAACAAACGGGTAAAACTATAATCATGAAAATCTAAATTAACATACTCTCTATAGGAATAGAGAGCTGCTCGAAGGTATTTTGAGAAATTCGTATTATATTAGAATCGTGAACATTTTGGTGAATATCCATGGAGTAGTTAAGCGGTATTAATGGATTCTAAGGGCAAAAATATGTACAACGTAGAATTGCGCACAAGACAAAGAAAGAGATAAAATTGGTAACATAACCCAGACCAAACGGCAAAGATAGAAGAGCGAGTATTGGCGTGAATGTTTGTTTTATATTAAGGCATTTTTTGAAACACTAATTGGGGCAGTAGGCATGGCTGTGTTACTTAATTTGAGAAATTGACAAACGCGTCATCCAAAAATCATGAAATTTGTTGTAAATATTCCTTTTAGAAAAATAAATCGATATAAAAAATCCACAAAACATAAAAGCATCGGTTTATTTCGATTTTACGTACAGTACGATGAGAAAAATGTCAAAATTTTATACAATTTGTATGTGGGTACCCGGGTACCTCTGTCACTCTGGAGAAGGTATTTTTTTTGTCACTTACATAAGGGTTAAACTACCGCGTTGTATTAGAATCATGGAATTTGGGATGAATGGTCCTTTTAGAAAATAAAAGCGTATCATCATGAAATTTAGAGACTATGTTACTCTCCTGGAGAAAAGGCAAACATTTCTTATTTTTCGAAACTTAATTTAGAGGCGGTAGAATCACTATGACCAATTAGCACCCTGATGAAACGACTCAAGTAAGGACTATGCAATTAGGTGTAGTTTTCCCCTAATGAAGAAGGTGTGGAAGAAATGGGCAAGGCCTTCTGACGAAATCACTGGTTCTGGAAAATAAAAAAATAAACTTAAATTGAATATCCGTCTAGCGTAAAGTGTGACCAAGGTAATGGACCAATCGTTAATAGAGTAAACGACACTCTACATCATTATCACTAATTTTGAAGGTGGGACGAAGTCTGACAGGTCAGCTAGTATATCATAAAACTCAAATTCTTACTTACTTACTTAAGTGACCCATTACAACTTACGAACGTGGTTCATAAGTTTGAGACCTGAAGTACTAAAGAATTCCACACGTTTCGGTCTTGTGCCTGTGTTCTCCAGTTAGTCCTACCAGATGGTGGCACGTCGCCTACCACTTGGTCCTTCCAACGGAGTTTGGGTCTCCCTGCTCTGCGCCGTCCTTCAGGTTCGCCTTCAAACACCTTTCTCGCTGGAGCATTTACATCCATCCTGGCAACATGACCCAGCCATCGTAGTCGTTGCATTCTGACTCTTTTAGCTACGTCGATGTCGTGGTAAAGCTCATACAGCTCATGGTTCATCCGATGGCGAAACTCGCCGTCGACACAGATAGGTCCATAAATTTTTCGGAGTACTTTTCTCTCGAATACTCCCAGGTTTTGTATGTCCGTTGTCGTAAGCACCCATGAATCGGCAGCACACAAAAGAACGGGTAAGATTAGCACCTGGTAAAGCTGTTTCTTAGTATTCCGAGATAAGGTGGTATAACTAAAGTGCTGCCGAAGTCCGTAAAAACATATATTGGCTAGCACTATTCTCCGCTTAATTTCTTGGCTGACATTATTTTTCTTATTGACGGAAGATCCGAGGTAGGTAAACTCATCTACTACCTCAAAACAATAATTCTCAACGTTGACGCTGCGTCCCCATCGAGAGGACTCTTTGTTCGTCGAAATCATTATTTTTGTTTTTTCCTCGTTGACCGCTAAACCCATTTTTGACGATGAGAAGACTGCAGTAACGTCCCGCAGATTTCGGCCAATGATATCTATATCATCGGCGTAGGCTAGTGGCATGTGGCTTTTGTGTAATATGGTGCCAGACATGTTGACACCAGCCTTTCTCATCACTTTCTCCATAACTATATTAAATAGTGTACAGGACAGGCTATCGCCCTGCCTGAGACCTCTTTCCGTGTTGAATGGTTCAGACTGTTCTTTACCAATCTTAATCGAGGATTTGGTGTTTTCTAAGGTACATCTGCAAAGTCGAATTAGCTTTGCAGGAATACCAAACTTAGACATAGCCTCATAAAACCTATTCCTTATCGGAGAGTCGAAGGCAGCTTTGTAGTCGACAAAGAGGTGGTAGGTGTCGATCTGCTTTTCATGGGTTTTTTCCAGGATTTGTCGTAAGGTGAATATTTGATCCGTCGTAGATTTGCCAGGTCTAAAGCCGCACTGATATGGTCCAATTAGTTTTTCTACAATTGGCTTTAGACGTTCACACAATATGCTTGAAAGGACCTTGTACGCAATTGGTAATAGGCTTATTCCACGATAGTTCTTACATTCACTACGATCTCCTTTCTTGTATATGGGACATAACAGACTGAGACTCCAATCCCCAAACTTAACTTTACAATATATATTAAAAATTATTGAAAACTGAAAATTAGACAATGTTATCAAATTTGCATACTCCCGACCATGAGCTCATATATCGTCGGCATCCTGTAAAAAGGTCTTCAGTGCAGTGTGAAATGGACTTAATAATGCAAAAGTGATCCAAAAAGCGTAGTTTATACCCTGTAAAAAATCCCATGTACAATAAACATTTTGGCACTTCATTAAACAAATCATTCGTTAAATTAGTTGTTCGACAAACGAAGAATCTTTATTATACTTTAACACCGCACATTACGTTATTTTATTCAGATGAATTGTGTGATGTCAATAAGCTAACGTTGCATATATATCTATAAATTGAAGTCGTTTATTTATATATTTTGTTGTCCATCTTATTTAAATGTATCATCAATGTTATAAAAGATGACGGCACACTGTGATTCGTTGAAAAGGAGAGAACAAATATTGGAAAGAAATGCTTTTTTCGCAGTCCTATTATAATATTATATTTAATATTTACTAGCTGACCCGGCAAACGTTGTTCTGCCATACAACTTTGGACCCGACAAACTTCGTATCGCTCTTAAGGTAACGCCTTTATATAATAGTAAAACACAGATAATTCAAGTTTTAATCTGATTTACTTGAATTTAATCGAAATCTGTGAAGAGCGATCTGATATACAATGTTTTTCAATTTGTTTCCGGCGTAAAAACAAACAATGAAGACTGTTTGCCAACACGCAAACAAACAACGCACAACTGACCCTGTGAAAAGCAGGGAAATTCGAGGTTGATTCCACAAATTTCCAATGATTGGCCTTACGATTTATTGATTGTTATCGCTGAAGCCAATCGAATGGAGAGTAGAATTGGAAGGGAAGATCGGTTGGAATAATAGATTCGAGGGATAAGGACTTCCTCTCCTTTGCATATGCCCTTGATGATCGTCGCGTTAATTACAATTTCGGATGATTCAGTTTCCGTAAAATGATCATGATCGATCCCACCTTCAGCTGAAAATTATGCACAACTGGCACATCTAGAGAGTTCAAAAATTCTGTCGAATAGTTGGTTGCCTCATTCTCGTTAAATGACCTCGAAAATTTTTCATCGTAATGTCATCTGCCTCCAATGCTCGATTATGGGCCATCGTGCATTGATTCCAAATAATGATTAAGCATTCTCGCAACAATTTCGCTACACATTGTGTTGTCAACCGTGAGAAGAAAGTGGAATGTGCAGTTCGATTGTGGAAGCAATACAAAAGTATGCAACAGCTAACTTAATTGCGATCTTGACGGAATTGTTGCTAGAATCAAATAAATTACGAATCTCTTGCCTGTCCAACCGGCATCATCGAGAAAGTAAATGCTTCCGTTCCAATGTCAACAACTTTCATCTTTGAATCGTACACATTCGTTTGCTCGGCAGTTAAGAGCGCTACATTTGTTCGGACTCTTTCAGTCAGCTCAACTCGATCAAAGTCTTGTTCTTGTTTGAACGATTTTGCGCTGGTATTCCCAATTTCGACAGTAGACTGCCACACATTAGCACGCAAATATCTTTGATCAGAAGATAATTTCAAGATCGAAATTGGATGTTGTCGTGCGAACTCTGTGCAAATGTCGTCAGCTATTTCGTCCAACTTGTCCACCATCCCGAAGCTTGAGAACAATTCCGTCTTCATTTATAGTGGGAGCATTGAATTGTCTTACATGGTATCCAAAGGGTCTCTTGTCTTCTCTGATAATGATTTTGTGGACGTCATAATGCATTGTATTCAATGTGGTTTTGAACAATCGGACCAATGCATTATGCTTATGCAGAAGATTTTAAAATTGTTCTACCATTTTGCATTTAATATTTTAACATAATAAATTTTACAATATTCCGAAATTTTTCAAGCATCATAACGAATTTTTCATCTTTACGTCGTCTAAAATCATCAAATCAAGCGACACAATGAAAAATTTCGTCGAAAAAATCAAAAAATTCCGATTTTTTCCGGAATTTTCCGAGGTTTCCAACAATAATTTTCAAATTTTCCATTCGAAAAGTCATTTCGGAATAATTATCCGAATTTTTCACAATTATATCATTCAAAATTATCAAAACTTGCAATAAAATGTAAAATTTCGTCGAACAAAAATTTAAATTTTTGGAATTTTTCCATAATTTTACAACCAAAATTTACTATTTTTCCAACCGAAAAGCCACAACGAAACAATTACACACAAAATGTACTACAAAAATTCAATTTGCGGTGCAAAATGTTTCCGAAAAATCCAATTTTTTCGAGTTTTTCCTGAATTTTCCGAGTTTTCCACCGAGAATTTTTCTATTTTCCCATTCGGAAAGTCATTTCGGAATAATTATCCGATATTTTTCACTGTTACATCGTCCAAAACTATAAAGTCACACGATAATATGCAAAATTTCGTAAAAATTTTTTTTTAAATTTTTCGAATTTTTCCGGAATTTTTCGCATTTTTCAACAAAAATTTTCCATTTTTCTATTCGAAAAGCCATTCTGTAACAATTGCACACAAAATTCCATACAAAAAGGCAATTTTCGATTTTTCTAATTTTCCGATTTTCCGGAAGATTTTCCCAAAATTCTCTTTCACATAAACCTTCTCCTGGCAATAACGAACAACTGAAAAAAAGTTTGAGCAAGATCGGCCCAGCCGTTCTCAATTGATGAATTACTATACATTTTTGCCACCATTTTTATATATATAGATTAAATAATGTGGGTTTAATTTATGTATTGCTGCTGCTAAAAAAAACTTTAAAAAATAAATTTTTTTTTACTTTCAGAGACTTTTACTTACCTCAGGTATATCATCCTTTACCAAAGTCCTAAAAGACATATGAAATAATAAACAGACATATCAAATTGGGGAATGGGACTTTGCTCAGAGGTGGAAAGTTACTGATTGTTACTCACTTGGGAGTGACCAGAATCGATTCCTTTGTGGCACTGTCCAAGCAGCTAACTACTTCCGGTCTTAGACCAAGTATTCCCTGGGCAATGACTTCAAAGCAACCGCTTAGAAGTTAGCTAAAGTTAGAAGGCATTACAACCATGTATCCTGAATGGTCAAAGAGACGTCTCAGGAAAGTAGGCTTGAACCGCTGAAGCATGGTTGCATCGTGGGATTGGACGTGCAGATAGCAGCCGTATTACCAATCTAGGAGACGAGGGTTAGCAACCCACATCTTCCGAAAACTAAATTGCGAAAATCCATAGCGTCTGTTCCATATTGGGCGGCTTCCTGGTCAGCGTCTGCCTCAGAATGAGCGGCTGAAATGTTTCCTGGCAGTAGGAATAAAATGCAGAACCTGGTGGGCTGGGCTTGCCACCCGCCACCAGTATAATGACAGTGAATAAAATGAGAAATAAGAGAAAAAGAAACCCCCACAATGTTGACGACCACCGCAAACGTTTTAAGGACCATGATTTGAGAATATGCACTTGGAATGTTAGAACTCTTTACCGACCAGGTGCCTCTATTCAACTGGCGGATGTCCTCGAAGAGTATAAGGCTGACATTACTGCTATACAGGAAATTCGGTGGACTGGATATGGATGCTCGCGGATGAGGATGTGTGACGTGTACTACAGCTGCCACGCGGAAAAGCATGAGTTTGGTTGTGGATTTGTGGTCGGCAAGAGACTACGACACCTGGTCTCTAGGTTTACTCCTGTCAGTGAACGAATCGCCACCATAAGACTAAAGGCAAAATTTTTCTACATCACGCTGATATGTGCTCATGCTCCGACGGAGGAGAAAAGTGACGAGGTCAAAGACGAATTCTACGCCCAACTTGAAGAAACATATGACCGTAGCCCGGGCCATGATGTTAAAATAGTGCTGGGAGATTTTAATGCCAAAATAGGCCGGGAGAATGTCTTTAGCCCAACAGTCGGAAAATTTAGTCTGCATACTGACACATCGCCAAACGGAATCAGACTGATTGATTTCTCTGCAGCAAGAAACATGGTAATTAGCAGCACACGATTTGACCACAAAAACATTCACAAAGCAACGTGGATATCTCCCGATCAAGTAACGAGAAACCAAATTGATCACGTGGTAATCGATGGAAGGCACGCGTCAAGTGTCTTAGACGTACGAGTGATCAGAGGTGCGAACATCAACTCGGATCACCACCTCACTGCAGTGAAGGTGCGTACTAGGCTAAGCAGAGCGAAAACCCTGCGTAACCAGGCACAGAGAAAGCTGGACATCGCTAAACTGCAGACCGCGGAGATAGCCAACGCCTATTCTGACCAACTCACTCAACTACTTCTTGATGCTCCAACTCCCGAAAATACTAGCGCGCAATGGCAACATATTGCCCACTCGATGGAAAGGACTGGGCGGTCCGTACTAGGGTATGTGAAGCCCTTTAACGCTAATGCCTGGTACGATGACCAATGCCGCGATGCCACCCGGGAACAAGATGCTGCATACAGGGCCAAACTGCAGCCAATGGCAACGCGAGCTGTTCATGAAAAGTATAGGGAGAAGAGGCGGGAGGCGACTCGACTCTTCAGGCGAAAAAAACGAGAGCTTAAGGAGCGGAATAATGTGTGTATTGAAGATTACAGGAACAGAGGTGAAGCCCGAAAATTCTATCAGAAGGTAAAAGGAAAGGTACATGGAACAGGTCTTCCCTCCTGTAAAGACAAGGATGGTCATCTCGTTACTGACTCCGAGAGCGTACTGAGAATATATAAAGATCACTTCTGCAGCCTATTGATGTGTGAAAACTCGGCTGATGAAGACTGTGCACCAATCCTAGATGATAACATCGAGTGTCCACCTCCGAGCCAAGCTGAGATAACAACTGCCATATCCCGCCTAAAGAACAACAAGGCCGCTGGGGCTGATGTTCTTCCAGCTGAGTTGTTTAAGGCGGGTGGAGATGAACTTGTTTTAAGCATGCAACAGCTCATAGAGAACATTTGGCTTCAGGAGAGCATGCCAGAGGATTGGAATCTCAGTGTGCTATGTCCAATCTACAAAAAAGGTGACCGTAGTGAGTGTAAAAACTATCGTGGAATTAGCCTTTTACCCATTGCGTATAAGGTCCTGTCTAGCATACTGTGTGAACGTCTAAAGCCAATTGTGGAAAACCTGATTGGACCTTATCAGTGCGGCTTTAGACCAGGCAAATCCACGACGGATCAGATATTTACACTACGGCAGATTCTTGAGAAAACCCATGAGAAGCAAATCGACACTTACCACCTCTTTGTCGATTACAAAGCTGCCTTCGATAGTCCCATCAGGCATCGACTATACGAAGCCATGTCTGAGTTCGGTATTCCTGCGAAGATAATTCGTCTCTGCCGGTGTACCCTTACGAATACCAAATCCTCTGTTCGGATTGGCAAGGATCTATCTGCACCATTCGATACGACGAGAGGTCTTAGACAGGGTGACGGTTTGTCATGTATGCTGTTCAACATAGTGATGGAGAAGGTGTTAAGGAAAGCAGCGGTTAACATGTCTGGCACCATATTTAATAAGAGCCACATGCTGCTCGCATATGCCGATGATATCGACATCATCGGTCGAACGATGCGAGAGGTAACAGCTGTTTTCACATCAGTTGAAAGGGAGTCAGCGAAAATGGGTTTGGCAGTGAATGAGGACAAGACGAAGTTAATGGTATCATCGAACAAAGTGTCCACCCGTTGGGGACGCAGCGTGAACGTTGAAAACTATTGCTTTGAGGTAGTGGATGAGTTTATCTACCTTGGATCCGCCATGAACAAGAACAACAGTGTCAGCCTCGAAATAAAACGGAGAATAGTGCTTGCTAACAGGTGTTTCTTTGGACTACGCGAGCACTTTATAAACACCACCCTATCTCGAACTACCAAAGTCCAGCTGTACCAGGTACTAATTTTACCGGTCCTGTTGTACGCCTCCGAGTCTTGGGTGCTTACACAGGCAGATGCAGCTCATCTGGCGGTGTTTGAGAGAAAAATACTCCGCAAAATATATGGACCCATTTGCGTAAACGGCGAGTTTAGGATTCGGATGAACCATGAGCTGTACGAGTTATACCACGACATTGATGTCGTCAAGCGGATCAAAGTGCAACGATTACGCTGGCTAGGCCATGTCGTGAGAATGGATGAGGAAACTCCAGCGCGAAAGGTATTCTATCAAGACCTCGAAGGATGGCGCAAAAGAGGGAGACCGCGACTCCGTTGGAAGGACCAGGTGGAGGAATCACTGACGCTGCTTGGTAGGACTGACTGGAGACGGTGCGCACAAGATCGAAGCGAATGGAAATCTTTGATCATTTCGGCCTCTGACTTAGGCACTAAGATATAAATATATATATGTGTCAAGTTGTTTTAAAGGCTAATAATAATAATATCAAATTTTACCATAACATTGTCAATGTTGGTTCAATATAGGATTTCATGTTGCAGAGAAAATTTTAGGCCCAAATAATGAATTTGTATTGGAGTATATTACAACTTATGTACCTATCTTACATTTGTGTGTGCTCTACTAGGCATATTTTACCATACTTATTTCCGTTTTTCTCAACTATGACTAAATACATATTGTATATATTAAATATCATTTGTCTGTCACTTCTTCCGTTATTTCACTATGGGCAAGTATCACTGTGCGACGTGATTACTCTTTCCCCAAATGTAACAATAATAAAGTTTGCGTACTTTAGCAGATGTTGATGACTTTCCCAATATACGTTTTTGTCCGCGTGATTCATTTCTTTTACGATACAACATTAAATTTTTATAATCTAAAAATATATCCCGTGAAATTGCTTGAATAAGAAATATTAATGCTTTGCCACACAATTCGCTAGTTACTAACAATATTTGATCGGGGTCATTATCATAAATATGAATTTATGTGAAACTCATAACAAACTCGTCAATTTTGTTTGGCCTCTACATAAAGTTTTATAAGAGTCAGATAATAAATTTCGTAAATAGAATACAATTAGGAAAAATATATGTTTGATTCGAGAAGGTTAGACCACAACGTACTGTCAATTGATATGTAAGCTGGAAATGTAACATAAGCTGAAGTACAAATTTTTATGTAAAAAGTTTTTGTGTGCTACTTTAGATGAATACAAAAAAAACACAATTAGTTACTTTTAGTAACATGATAATACTTACATAAGATTGTACTTAGTTAATGTTAGAGATGGGCACTCGGCACGTGATTGGCGTGAATCACGTGAATCACGCGTGATTCACGCGTGAATGTGAGTAAGTTGGAAATTTGCTCACGTGAGCGTGCATGAACGTGAGCATCAAAAATATCTTCGTGCATGAGCGTGCGTGAGTGCATACTTTGCGTGAATCACGCTACTCACGCTAATCACGCAAAGCAAAAGAAAAAAAATGCGCTTAACACAGAACTGGTTATTTGCATTTGTCATTACATTGATAAAGATTTAAATTTTTGTGTGAATGTTTTAGGAAATCGTGACTTTATTCTTTGTAAAATTATAATATAAAATAATATATATAATATATAATAAAATATAATAATAATATTACAATATATAATGTTTAATAATATGTGTATAATAAAAATAATATATATAATAACACTTTGTGACAGTCATTTGGAACTTGAGGAGTGACCTAGTGCATGTTGTTGGTCTGGTCGAGTACAACATGACCCTATATACCAAAGTTTAATAACACCCCCAATATATTGACTTACTCTCTTATAAATTTTCTAACTTTAGAAAAGCGTTACGAAGTAAAATAAATGCCTACTATGCTCGCTGACTGCTGCTTGTATATTTTAGAAGACTGCAAGGATATTCAGCATAAAATAAAGAAATAACATTATTAACTAATAGAAAATACATATTTGTTCTTCTTATTTTACATGTTTTAAGCTGTTCAAGTATCGGTTACTGTATTTAAAAACAGAATCTGTTAAGATAGCTTTAATAGATTTTAACTTTTTAAAATCCCTTCAAAGATTCCAAAGTCCAACAATAAGCAAATACGTTTTATGGAACGAAAAACTTTGTAATATTTGCTCAGAAGAAATGTGTGAACCAAAAGTCATAACTAAATTTAAAACATCTATCCCATGCAGTTCGGCTGCAAGTGAATAGGGTGTTTTCTACGTCAGCAAAATATTAGAAGAAAAAAAGTCGTTTAAGTGAAGAAAATATTGCTAAAAATTTTACACAAAAATTCTTGGAATAAATTTTATTGTAAAATAAAATAAATAAAATTATTATTTTTTATTTTGATGTTATGTATTCATGAGTTCTTTAATTTATTTATTTCCATATTAATCTATTATATTTTTAAAACTTAAAATGTATTATATAACAGAAGGCACATAACGCAGTGCAACAGTGAAAAAAAAACAAGACCTTGACAGTATAGGTTCGATTATACGATCGAAGGGTAATAAAACCCTACACTCAGTTTAGCGAGATGGGTATCCAATTTTTTTTTATAGACCCCAAAAGATTCTCAAAATCAGTGAACCCCTTGGATAAAGGTGTCATCAGTTTTTGTCCAACAGCTAACAGATACTTCATGATAGCGCTAAACTATGTTCAGTAATAATGTAGCTGTGAGTTTTGCGCACAAATATTATAAAAAATGTATTCCAAAAATTTTACTTATTTCTGCATATTTTTGAAAAAAATTGAAGAAGAAATTATTTTTTATTTCACTTTTTGCAATATTACTTTGAAGGAGTCCAAATTTTTCACTAACAATGTTCGCCAAATTTTAGCCACGGTAACGTTGAACGACTTTCGTGAACATATTATTACAATCCGATCCTTACCCTTAATTGCTCATAAAGACTACTATGAGACTGGTTTTTGGTACCTTTCCGCACATATAAGCCAGTAATGTGGTTGAACACAAATTTCAAATTTCTCAGTAGATATGGAAAAAAGAGACTGTTGTCTTTCCATCGATATATATATTTATATTGGTGTCTCGACATATCGTTCTGTTTTGCCTTGAAATTGCAAATTTTTTTTTCACAATTTTTTTAGTTTGAAGAAGTTTGTAGCAACTTTTTTCTAAGGACACCCTAATGTTTACTATTTTATTCACAAAATACATGCTTTCGTGATTGAAACGCATACCTGTTTTTCAAAATCGGTTATCAAATAGTTAAGTTATTCATCGAGAATCTTTTGGGGTCCATAAAAAAAATTGGTCAACATTGGTCAATCTCGGCAAACTGAATAATGGTTTTATTTACCTTCTATAGTCTAATCGAACCTATACTGTCAAGTTCCTGTATTTATTTTGCAAAAAGTCTTTTTTTGTTGCATAGTATAATTATAGAAACATAACAATAACATTTTTTTGCTTTTTATTTGCGTGATTGTCGTGATTCACGCTCACGTGAACGTGCGTGAGTACAAAATTTACTCACGTGAGCGTGCGTGAACGTGAGTAGGGAAAACATTTTTGAGCGTGAGTGTGCGTGATTGACAATTTCAATCACGTGAGCGTGCGTGAACGTGAGTCAAATTTACTCACGTGCCCATCTCTAGTTAATGTCATTAAAAAATTAATAATTTATTCGATTGCACAAATTTTGATTAAATAGACTGAATAATTTCATTACTCCCCATAAAAAAAGTTTCATTTTAGAAATATTTATTGCATTTGAAACTGGCACAAACTTTAGGTACTATGTGAGCAACCACTGATATACATAACAGCGGCCTTAAAATCTTAAATATTTTATTCGGCCAATCTGCATAAATTTCTAAAAAATGTTTAATCATTATGATGGAGGTATTGTTCGTCAGACTGATATTTCTATTGTGGTTTTTATCCATTTCTGTCTAGCGTACCAGCGGAAACATAAATTTTAATACATGAAGCATATCCAGAAATATGTGTAAAAAGTTACAGTTATAATAGTATTGTATTAGAAAATTACTTATTATAAGCGACATGTAACTGCGTCTATGTGACGTCGTTTGCTTGTATAATATAAAGTAATTAAAGTAACTTTCCCATGACATAATGTTAGAGGCAGCAATTATTCCGAAAATATAAGAAAATTATCCTGGGAAATTTAGCACCGAAAACTATATTATAATGAAATCGTTATCTCAATTGTATAAATTAATACATTGATGTGTATACTGGCGATAATAAATTATTGTAATTAACACCATTGGCCAACTTGTGGCTTGTCCAATTATTTTGCGCAAAACAACTGTCAAATATTCATGATATCCAATTTGTCTTAATTAAGCAATTTTATGATTGTGATTACTAATTGGTAACTATAAATTTGCCCTACCTCATATAAATCCTACCATATTTGATTGTCGTCCAACTTATCACCAACGCTCAGAGCGGACAAATTATTGCCCTCATTTGGTAAACAACTGAAAACAGTCAGATGTATCATGCAGCCAACTAAGGACAAATTGGTATTATTGGTAAACCATAAGCTTCAAGTGGATGTTTTGCTTATATGCTACTAATTGGTGTCAGCTTAATTCTAAGTCAAGCTGTCTTTAAGATGGTTTGAATCTGATGTGAGAATTTAATTGTGAATATAGTAGTCAATTGTTTAACATGCATCCAATCTTAAAGTAATCTGGAAATAGTAGGGTATACAAACATTCGACTATTTCGAAAAACTAGTGGCCCCGGCAATGCTTCGCTATTGCATGTTTACTTATAATAGATTTCACAGAATATTCTTACTATTCTAAGTGCTATATAAATGGATAGATATCTTAAGTAAACCTTGACACTGATCTGTATTAAAATTTACCAGTATTAATATTTCAAGTAAATTAAGTAATGGTATTGCTAATGGGCAGAATAGCCCCACCATTTCTGGTACCTCCAATACATAATTACCTATTTTTATACCATCACCCTTAGGGATGATGGATATATTTCATTTGATACTTTAATTATATATTTTAATTAAAATATATAAATTAAAATTACTTTTTTAATTAAAATTACTTATGTGTTATCAGTTGCCTTCTTGTGGAGCGTAAATGGTTGTAGATAGGACTTTCGGTCATAATACCAGCGGTCTAAGGACATGTAGCTAAACCGTAAAAGTTTGACTTATTTGTTTAGGAGGTACCAATAGAGAAGCACAAAGCGTCCGAATTTTTTTGTAATCTTGCCTTGGCAAAATTTGGCTCAATTCAGTGGATATACAAAAATATATGCATGGAAAAGGACAAATTCGGTGGTACCACAAGGAGTGTGTAAAATAGTTAAATTTGCTGAGGTTTTGCCTCCCATCACAAATTAAATTGACCACATTTCATTATCACCAAGCTGCTCGTTTTGAAGTTATGGGAGAAAATTGGTCATTTGTATGAGAGGTACCAGTAGGGGTCAACTGATATGGTCCATTTTCAATCCAGAGTCCAATTTTTATAACAGTACAACTTACCCAAAATTTTACTGAATTCAGTGTACTTACAAAAAATATATGTATGCAAAACTATGAGGATCAATTCGGTCATTTGTATGGGAAGTACCAGAAGGGGTGTTGCAAAGGTCTTGATTCTTTTAGGGTTTGCCTATTTTAACAAGATAAAAAAACTAACCAAATCCAAATATCCTCCAGTCGTCTGTTTGGAAGTTACGGAAGAAATATATGTTTTCCAAAAATAGGTTATTTTGGATGGGAGGTACAAGAATACTGGTAAAATTTCATACCGATCAGATAAGTTTTACTCGAGTTATACTGCTCACCAGCCATCCAGCTAGACAGACGGACATAGCTTAATCGTGTTAAAAAGTCCTGAAATGAATTTGGTCTTAAGATACTCGGGATCTTACTCGTCTCCTTTAATGCGTTACATTTTTTATACCCTCAACCTACGGGTAGGAGGGTATATATCGTATATACAATATACAAGTATTGATGAATTTTATTAAAGCCGTCTGAGCCATGCCTTAGAAAAGCTATAACAGGGTAAAGTTTTGGGAAAAAAATAAATTGGAAGTCTAGCCACGCCCCTTCTGCTACCTCCCATACAAATGTACCCTTCCGCCCACTTTAGAGATGGATTAATTATATCAATAAATCCAACGCTATCGTACCCAAACACTTTATTAAGTAAACTTATAGCTGGATACAGATGTTGAGAAAAAAACTGGAAGTCTAGCCACGCCCCATCTGGTACCTCCCATACACATCTGGTACCGCCCACTTTAGAAATCGATTGATATTATTAATAGACCTAACGCGATTGTGCGCAATTCTGTATTTAGTAAAGTATAACAGGATAAAGTTTTTTAGAAAAAATCTGGAAATCTAGACACGTCCCTTCTTGTACCTCCCATACAAATGTACCAAGCCGCCCATTTTAGAGATACACGATAGTGCAAAATTCTGTATTTTGTTAAGTTATAACAGGATAAAGTTTTAGAGAAATAATTGGAAGTGTAGCGACGCCCCTTATTGTACCTCTATTCTATCCGCGCCCCATCTGGTACATCCCATTAAAATGTACCATTCCTTCCACTTTAGAAATCGAGTAATAATAGCAATATTATAGAACATTTTTTTTAATATATTTTTACTGAGGGAGAGGGTATATGTAGAGACCAGCCGTGGCATAGTGGTTATAACACGCGACTACCATGCGGGAGATCACAGGTTCAACTCCTGGCTCCAGTCATCTTAAAAAATTTTCTTTCATTGTCGGCTCCCCTCGAATGTTTTCGACAGCAACTTCGCAGTATTAGTGTCGAGTCAATCGGCCTGTCTAGTAAGAGCTTCTCAAACAGTGACGTTCGCATTCGTCGATAAACAAGTTGGTGCCGTTAGTTGTGAATCTAAAAATAGAAAGCGTGTTAATTCACAAGAACGCAAGAAGCTATCCCATACCTCATTCATGGGGTGTAAAGGGAAATTAAGTTAAGAGGGTATATGTAAGTCGGGGTGCCTGACTGAAACTTTTTTTTACTGGTTTTCCTTTTAATAGTTTCTCTTGACTCAAATAAGTTAGTTTGTGTTTAATTTCTTGTGCAATCTTCAAACCAAACCATTTTTATACAATCATCCACAATGGTGATCATTAGGGTAATAACTTTTTTTGGACAACATTCTCCCCAGGGCTTTTCTAATGGCAAATATTGTATTACTGATAAAAAAAAGCTATTTCAGTTCAATTTGCGACAGCGATTTCTAAAATGCCTTTTATATATGTTATTTTATTTTTTTTAATAATTTTTTTTTTGAATATGGTTTATACATATGTAAGTATGTAGACCAATAATAACAATAAATTTTTAAAAGTAGGTATTGTGACATATAAAGTTTAGGTTCAAAGTACGCGATGTTTTACAAAGCGGATATATATCTCGTACAATTTTTTTTTTCGTATAAAAAAAAAAATTTTATTTAAACTTTGTTTGATGCCAAACTTTAACGCGTTTGGTGCGTAATTTTTTTAACCATAGCGAAAAACTTAAAACGCAGTTCTTAATATTTGTCCATGCCCTACACGATTTTGTGTGGGGGGATTTGATATTTGCAAAAAATGCAAAAAGTTATTGCCCTAGTGATCATCATCACTATCAAGCCGACAACTGGATAATATTTAAATTTTGCCAGATTTATTATCTTCTAATAGTAGCCAAGCCCTAATAAAGCCGTAAACTGTTCCACGCCCCTTCTGGTACCTCCGATACAAATGACCGAAATCGAAATCTTTAGAAATCGAGTAATAATATCAATATAATAGAAAATTTTTTGTTTTACTGAGGGTGAGGGTATATGTAAGTCGGGTTTCCCTACTGAAACTTTCTTACTGGTTTTTAAGTACATTGATTTCAGTCAAATTTTGCGTAAGTTGTACGGTTATCAAAATTTTAATCATTAATGAATATGGGCTATATCGGTTAACCCCTTCTGGTACCTCCCATACAAAATGACCTTTTTGGCAAATTAACATATGTCCCATAACATCCAAACCGGCACTTGGTAGATAATCAAATTTGGTCAGTAAGTTTATCTTGTAATAGGAGGCAAAGCCTCAGAATGCGTAACTATTTGACACACCCCTTCGGTATCAACCATATAAATTACCAATATTACCCAGTTTACATACATATCATTTTTGTATTTACACTGAATTCAGACAAATTTGCCAATGTTGATTTACGAAAAAAAATAACATACGTTGTGCAGCCTCTAATTGTAGCTCCACACAAAGAATACAACACGAAGCTCTACAAGTAGGCAAACAATAATACATAAGATGAATTTCATATCAAAACCGATATTCATTGAACCCGACCCTCTCAGATTTTAATGAAATTTTACATACAGCTAGATTTTACCTATAGAAACACAACCTCATTCTTAGAAATTTAATTTTTGAAAATATGTGGGCGTGGCAAGGTATCAACATATTTGAAAAATGGCGGTAATGGGTATTTTTAAGCTGCAATTATTATGGAACGACTCAACCGAGTTGAAAAATCTTGGTGCCATTAGAAAGGTATATAAGTCAGCTTTCGAAAACATTCACTGTAAAAATTTTATATTAAACTGAAAAAAATTTTGTGCCAAAAATAAAAGATTAAACTTAAGAAACACTTCGAAGATCAAGTCTTTTTTTCCAAACAAAAATATTTTTAGATAGGTCTATTAATATATAGGTCTATTTAATATATACAACATATCCAAAAACTAAAATGGAGTTTTTCTTACTTTTTTTTAAAAAAATTTTAAGCAAATGCATCTCATTTTGACTTCCTTATATTTTGATATCTTTTTGTGACAAAAAATGAATAAAGTAGCTAAACTTTGAAAGTTTATATAAAATAAGAAAACCCCATTTAGTTTTGAGATATGTTATATATATTTAATAGGCCTATCTAAAAATATTTTTTTTAGAAAAAAAGACTTGATCTTCGAAGTGGTTTCCAAGTTTAAACTTTTATTGTGTATGTATTTGCAGTGTATGTTTTCGAAAGCTGACTTATATTCCTTTCTAATGGCACCAATATCTTTCAAATCGGTTAAGCCATTCCATAGTAATCGCAGCTTAAAAGTACCAATTACAGTCATTTTTCAAATATTTCGGTTCCTTGCCACGCCCACATATTTTCAAAAATGTAACTTCTAAATATGAGGTTGTGTTTCTGTAGGGAAAATGTAGCTGTATGCAAAATTTCATTAAAATCTGAGGGGATCGTGTTCAAAATGTTCCGTTTTTTATAGGTTTTGATATGAAATTCATCATAAGTAATTTTATTTTAATTTAAAATCTATTAATTTCAATAATTCAAGACTTAAACAATATCTTATATTGGGTGATGGTATTTATCAGTTAGTTTACCTGACTGAAATTTCTGTACTGGTTACGTGCTATCTGTAGCAAAAAAGTACTTATTGCATAAACGAACAACTTCTGCGAACAAATTCCAATATGATTGAAAAATCATTCACAAAAAGCATGATGATTTTCTTTTCCAATTTTGTTAAAAATAGATATTATTAGCAATGTTGGTCATCTAGCATTACCTTGGGTTTGTTTTTATCAAATTACGAATGTATTGTAAGGCATTTCATATCGATAGTTAAGAATTAGCATGTGTCGCAATAAGAATAAAGTTTGAATTTGTTCCCAAATCAGTTTATTGCCGCTGGGTAATTTTCTTTTGCAGACGGACTAAGCGTTCAATACCTGAAGTGAAGACTTATAAAAGTTTGTGTGTATACCTTTATACTCACATTCTGGTGTTTTTCAAAAAGTTTTATTATCTGACATAGTGTGACTGTAGTATTTAGCTATTTTGCAATTTGTGTAATTTGATATTTGTCTTTTACGTATAAAATATATCTTTCATAAGGGGGAAGGCATAGAACAAAAAAATATCGAAAAAAAACTCCAACAAATATACAAAGCCAAAACTTTCACATTAAAAAAAAAATTTTATGAACAACAACGTCAAATATTAATTTAGGTAATTTAAATTCGTTCCTATATTGACTTGTAATCACTGTTAATGTAAATATATGAATTCTCCTCACCACAGAAGTTTTCATATTTAAAATTTATTTATTTTGGTCTATTGGCATTCATTATATGTATTTCAATCTATTAAACAAGTTTGTGTTTATGCGCTTTATTTGATTTAAATGTACACAATAAGTTAAGTTTCATCCACAATTATGGCAAAGATACTTCCGAACATTTATTAATAATTGCACTTTGTTAAAAGTTGTAGTAACAATATTAAATTTAACGAGGTTACAAGGTGTGGCGTCCAATGTTCAAAGACAGCTGGCTACCACGAAAGCAATTAAATGCATTTAGTGAAAAACTAAGTTTTATTTATGTTCGTTGTTTATATTAATTTTCGTTGTTTATTGCGACGTTTTTAATAGAAATGTTGAGCATTGTCAATTTTATACCAAGAATTTAGGAGCACATTAATAAAATACCACTTATTTGGTAAAACTGTAATAGAAAATAACCACATTACAGAAATGGCGCTATGACATTAGGCCCCACGAAAATACACCCCAAAGTGAAAATGAAATTAGGCCCAAATTTGGGGTCTAATTTCATTATGAAAATAGACCCCAGGAAATTATACCCCAAACATAAAATGAAAATAGGCCCCAAAATTTATGTATTGGGGCCTAATTTCGTAGTTGTTATTTGAAAGTATGCAAATACACCCCAAAAAAATGCAAATATGCCCTAAAATATAGTGTTGTTGTTTTCTGTATAAAATTGGGTTATATTTTCATATTTGTGTTTGGGGTCTAATTTTCAAATAAATATCGCAGTTCGTATATAAAAACACAACACGCAAATAGGCCCCAAAACGGCGGTAGAAAATAGAAAATGAAAAGTTGCCCAGAATAAAAAATAAAAATTTACCTAAACCAATTATGAAAATTGCCCAAAAAAAAATTATTTTTTCATATGAAAAATCAACAAACAAAATATTTAATTCCAATTATAAGTAGTTTCTTCAATTTCTAATCATTGCATATTAGCTAAACTATACTGACCGTAATGTCTTCGCATACAATACATATTTTGGCCCTCACGTAAAATTTTACGTTCTTATTTTTTTTATATTTTTATATTCATTTGTATGGCAAGAAGGTAAGAATATATACGAATATATAGCGTAATGTAAATTGTTAAATCAGGGGAAGCACCGTAGGCGAAAAATTCTTTAGAACATGTAAAAAAATGTAGTTTCTAAAATGACATTTTATATTTTTGCTGTTTTGTATGGGTTTTAAATAGTAGTTGCATAACGTTATATTTATTGAGTAGTAAACACAGCAGGCAGCACAAAACTTTACAAAAAAAAAATGAGCGAATTTATAGAAAAGGTTCGAATTTTTGGGTGCAATTTTTACGTTGCCTATATTTATATGAAAATAAGCGGAAAAGATTTGAGCATAATTGTAAATAGTCTGTTCTGTGAAATGCGCCGCGACGAAAAATTATTTAAAAAAATCGCGCGATTTTGTTAAAGAAAATTTTAATTTTTCATGTTTTTATATTTTAAAGAAAAGGGTCACAGACTAAAAATTATTGTATATAAATCACGCAATTTTTTTTAATACATATGGTAAATTGTCTGTTTCGTAAAAGGCGCCGCAGGTGAAAAATTATTTTAAAAAAATCGCGCGATTTTTCATGTTTTTAGTTTTTAAAGAAAATGGTCACAGACCAAAAATTATTTTATAAAAATCATTTTTTTTTATTGTATATGGTAAATTGTCTGTTGCGTGAAAAGCGCCGCAGGCGAAAAATTATTTTAAAAAAATCGCGCGATTTTTTTTAAAATAATTTTTTATGTTTTTAGTTTTTTAATGAAAATTTTAATTTTTCATGTTTTTAGTTTTTAAAGAAAAGGGCCACATACGAAAAATTATTTTTTAAAAATCACGGGGTTTTGTTTAATTGCATATGGTAAATTGTCTGTGAAAAGCTCCGCAGGCGAAAAATTATTTAAAAAAATTTTTCGATTTTTTTTTTTCAAAAAAAGAAAATTTGAATTTTACAGTTTGTTTTTGCAAAAAGAAAATTTGAATTTTTCATGCGTGCTTTTAGTTTTTGTGAGTTAATTGTACGTTTTCTTTATTTCCTTATTAATATGTATGCCAAAACAGCTGAGATGAAACAACGAGTCTGTAATCGTTGAAGCGTTGTGTTGTTAGAAGAGGCGAAGATAACGGTTGAAAAAATTCTTGAGAGGAAGATGGATGGTTTTTTCTCCGTGCAAGATGTTATACAAGTTTACAAATTAGTTTAAAGGTAATAAACTGTATTATTTTCAATAAAAAACCAAGGCTTTTTTTATTTTGCCGAAGGAAATTAGACCCCAAAAATATTAAGCCTGACCCTAAAATGAAATTGAACCCCAAAAAAGCGAAAATAGGCCCCACCATTTTATGAAATTATGCCCCAAAAAAATTGTTGGGGTCTATTGTCACACAGACATTTGTGGTCTAATTGCATTATGCAAATATACCCCAATAAAAATATGAAATTAAGCCCCAAAAAATCATAAAATATCGTGTTGTTGTTTTCCATATATTTTTTTGGGGCCTAATTTAATTTTCACTTTGGGGTGCATTTTCGTGGGGCCTAATGGCATACCGCCTACAGAAATTAGTTCGGTAACCCGACGTGAATCCTTGATTAGCAAAACAAGATATGATAATAACATCAAATACTTACTTACTTACTTACTTAAGTGGCCAATTACAATTTACGAAACGTAGTTCATAAATTTGGGGCCTGAAGTAATAAAGAATTCCAAACGCTTCGGTCTTCTGCGTGTGTTCTCCAGTTAGTCCTACCAGATGATGGCACATCGCCTACCACTTGGTCCTTCCAACGGAGTTTGGGTCTCCCTGCTCTGCGCCGTCCTTCAGGTTCGCCTTCAAAAACCATTCTCGCTGGAGCATTTACATCCATCCTGGCAACATGTCCCAGCCATCGAAGTCGTTGGATTCTGACTCTTTTAGCTACGTCGATGTCGTGGTAAAGCTCATACAGCTCATGGTTCATCTGATGGCGAAACTCGCCTTCGACACAGATTGGTCCATATATTTTTCGGAGTACTTTTCTTTTGAATACTCCCAGGTTTTGTATGTCCGTTGTAGTAAGCACCCATGATTCGGCAGCATACAACAGAACAGGTAAGATAAGCACCTGGTATAGCTGTTTCTTCTTGGCTGACATTATTTTTCTTGTTGACGGAAGATCCGAGGTAGGTAAATTCGTCGACTACCTCAAAACAATAATTGTCAACGTTCAAGGTGCGTCCCCATCGTGAGGACTCTTTGTTCGTCGAAATCATTATTTTTGTTTTGTCCTCGTTGACCGCTAAACCCATTTTTGCTGACTCCTTTTCTAGTGATAAGAAAACTGCAGTAACATCCCGCAGATTTCGGCCAATGATGTCTATATCATCGGCATAGGCTAGTGGCATGTGGCTCTTGTGGAATATGGTGCCAGACATGTTGACACCAGCCTTTCTCATCACCTTCTCCATAACTATATTAAATGGTGTACAGGACAGGCTATCGCCCTGCCTGAGACCTCTTTCCGTGTTGAATGGTTCAGACTGATCCTTACCAATCTTAACCGAGGATTTGGTGTTGTCTAAGGTACATTTTCAAAGTCGAATCAGCTTTGCAGGAATACCAAACTCAGACATGGCCTCATAAAGCCTATTCCTTATCGGAGAGTCGAAGGCAGCTTTGTAGTCGACAAAGAGGTGGTAGGTGTCGATCTGCTTTTCATGGGTTTCTTCCAGGATTTGTCGTAAGGTGAATATTTGATCCGTCGTAGATTTGCCAGGTCTAAAGCCGCACTGATATGGTCCAATTAGTTTTTCTACAATTGGCTTTAGACGTTCACACAATATGCTTGAAAGGACCTTGTACGCAATTGGTAATAGGCTTATTCCACGGAAGTTCTTACATTCACTACGACCTCCTTTCTTGTATATGGGACATAACAGACTGAGACTCCAATCCCCGGGCATGCTCTCCTCTTGCCAGATATTCTCCATGATGCATGCTCCTAATCAGCTCCTCCCCTCCAGCCTTAAACAATTCAGCAGGGAGACCATCGGCTCCAGCAGCTTTGTTGTTTTTAAGGCGGGAGATGGCCATACGTATCTCGCTCTGGCTCGGAGGTGGACAGTTAATACCATCGTCATGGATTGGAGCGGGGTCTTCTGGAGTGGTGTCAGTATCCAGTAAATTTCTAAAGTGATCTCTCCATATCTTCAGAACGTTATCCGGGTCCGTCACTAGCTGACCATCGCTGTCCTTGCAGGAGGGTAACCCTGTTCCACGCATTCTCGCTTTAACTCTCTTGTAGAATTTTCGGGCTTCCCCTCTACGGAGCAACTCAGTGCACTCATCCTGCCTCTTCTTCAGCTCCTTCTTTTTTCGTCTAAAAAGACGAGTTGCCTGTCGTCTCTTCTCCCTGTGCCGTTCACGAACAGTTCGCGTTGCCATTGGCTGCAGTTGCGCCCTGTACGCAGCAACCGTCTCTCTCGTGGCATTGCGACATTCATCATCGTACCAGGCATCTTCTTGAGACGGCTTTGAGTACCCAAGTACGCTTCTCGCAGCCCGTTCTAAGGAGTCGGCTATATTTTGCCACTGCGAGGTTATATTGTCAGGGGTTGGAGCATTCCGAAGCAGTTGAGTTAGGTGGACCGCAGTTTACCGATGTCCAGCTTTCGTTGTGCCTGGTTACGTACGTTTTTCGCCATGCTTAGCCTTGTGCGTACCTTAACAGCGGTAAGGAAGTGATCGAAGTCAATGTTCGCACCCCTAATCACTCGTACGTCCAGAACACTCGATGCGTGCCTTCCATCGACTACCACATGATCAATCTGATTCCTCGTCAATTGATCTGGAGATAACCATGTTGCCTTATGAATATTTTTATGGTCAAATCTAGTGCTGCTAACTACCATATTTCTTGCCGCAGAGAAATCAATCAGTCATCAAATACTGAATATAAACTTTGGTTTTCTAAAATGGAAAAAGCTGTCGCTGATATACAGGAAATGTTTCCGTCCCGTACACTAGGTTGTTTCTGATATGGTAGTTTTAGGAATTTCGTTACACGTGTTATTAGTAGCGATGTTGAACATCGAACTCCTGCCTACGTTTGATATTTACAAAATTATGATTATATTGTGCGAAATTTTGTATCGAAACCCTTACAATCTGAAAATGTCTAGGGATATTAAATAGCTCCATAAACACACTATTTACTTTAAACAAATAAGTTTTTTAGGTATTTTGGGCCAGTGTCAAATCTTTTTAATTGCTGTCCCACCTTAGTTTTATTTGTGCCAAAATTACGAATATATTGTGAGAATTTTCGTATCGATAGTTTGTCCGAAGGACCGGAATTACGAATATATTGTGAGAATTTTCGTATCGATAGTTTGTCCAGAGGACCGGCCGTGGCATAATGGTTAGAACACGCGACTACCATGCGGGAGATCACAGGTTCAACTCCTGGCTGCAGTCATCTTAAAAGAAAAAAATAAATAAATTGTTCTTTCATTGTCGGCTCCCCTCGAATGTTGTTGACAGCAACTTCGCAGTATTAGTGTCGAGTCAATCGGCGTGTCTAGTAAGAGCTTCTCAAACAGTGACGTTTGCATCGTCGATAAACAAGTAGATGCCGTTAGTTGTGAATCTAAAAATAGAAAGCGTGTTAATTCACAACAACGCCAGAAGCTATCCCATACCTCATTCATGGGGTGTAAAAGGAAATTAAGTAAGTAAGTAAGTTTGTCCGAATTTGTTCTTAAATCAGTTTATTTTCTCTGAGCATTTTTCTTTTGTATAAGCCGTTCAATACCTGAAGTGAAAACCTAAGAACGAATGGGTTTGCTTTTCCCACATCTCATACAGTCGTCGAGATATTGTACATAAATACACAAAGTTTGGACATTTTTCTATTCTCTTTGTGAATATTTCATCCTGAGTTGCTTATTGTAATTATTTAACAGCACTACAAGATCTTTCACATAACAATTCATACTCTCTGTTTCTGCTGTGCCAAACGGCGTCCATAATTTCAACATTGTTAGCTTTCAAAAGAGTAGGAGGATATTGGATGTATTTATGCTTTAAAGATTTTAAAGAAAGCTTACCTTTTTTGACGCTTTTTTGTGTTCTTCTTTTTGAAGACCACTGCTATAAATCGAATTATTCATCCACCTCGACTGTTGCAGCGTTGCAACATTACAAAACAAAAAGAGATTCAAACCAGTACAGAAATTTCAGTCAGGTAAATTGACTGATAACTACCATTACCCAATATAATATATTGTTTCAGTTTTGAGTAATTGAAATTAGTAGATTTTTAATTAAAATAAAATTACTTATGTATTATTTTTTGCCTGCTTTGGGAGCAAAACTGTAAAAAATATGACTTACTTGCACCGGAGGTACAACTAGGGCCGTGTCTGCTTTTCCTCGTAAATCAACGTACAATGAACGCTTACCTTGGCAAAACTTGTCTGCATTCAGTGTATATACAAAATGATATGTATGTAAATGAGCAATATCTATTATTTATATGAGAGGTACCAGAAGGGGTGTGTCAAATAGTTTGTGCTTCTGAGGTTTACCTCATATTATAAGATAAATTTAATGTCCAAATTTGATTATCCCCCAGGTGTCGGTTTAGAAATTATGGGAGAAATATAATTTTTCCAAGCAAGGTCATTTTGTATGGGAGGTACCAGAAGGGGTGATCCGATATTATTCATATTCATTCCTGATTTAAATTTTCATTACCGTACTACTTACGCAAAATTTGACAGAATTCAGTGTACTTACAAAAAAGTTTGTAAGACTATGAGGGTGTAATCGGACATTAATATGGGAGGTACCAGAAGGGGTGTTCAAAATAGTTAGGCTCTCTCCGGTTTCGCCCCCTATCGCAACATAAATTTATCGACCAATTTTCATTACCCCCACACCCCCAAGTATTTTAAAATTTTTGATTTTGAGACATTTTAGTCCGTGGCCAATTTTTTTCGTCATTTCCGTGGGTCAATTTGTTTATTAAGAAACAAATGCTTTAAACCGGTTTTTCGGTTAGGTGTAAATTATTAATGTAACCACAATTCCCGTTAGTTTTAAAGATAATTGACAGAAGTGAAAAATGTAGTCAGTTGTTTGAGAGCTATTGAAGTGTTTAGTGTTTTTTAAGCATGTTCCTAAAATTTCATCATTCCCGTGGTAAGTTTATTTTTCATTTATTTATATTATAATTTCCAAATTTGTGGTATTGGTTTGTTCATTTTTATAGTCTTCATTAGATTATATTATATCTTATAACAAATTTTGAAGATTTACACATTTAAATCCAAGAATACTCACGTTTCTATCATTACCGTGCAGTCATTACCATGGGTATAATTTAAGTAATTTAAGTACAAATCAGAGGGAAAAAACAAGCGCGTTAAATCCTTAACATCCTGAAATATACATGACCCATTGTTTATTAATGCATAAAACGGTCTTATAAAACAGTATCAACCGAAAAATAATTATTTAAACCCATTTTCGCACTTGGCCGTTTTCAACTCTCGATTGTAGTCATTTCGTGATATTGACCCATGTATGTAAAACTATAAGGATCGATTCGGTCATTTGTATGGGAGGTACCAATACGGGTGTGGCAAAGGTTTCGGGTTTCTTAGGGTTTGTCTACTATGGCAAGATAAATAATCTGACCAAATTTAGATATCCTCCGATGGTTTGTTTGGCAGCTATGGAAGAAATATTAATTATCCAAAAATAGGTAATTTTGTATGGGAAGTACCAGAAGATGTAGGTCTATTCTGCCCATTTACAATCCGATAAGTTCGTTTCGAAAAATATTAACACTGGTAAATTTTCTTACCGATCCGTTAAGGTTTACTCGAGTTATCCTGCTGACCAGCACTCCAGCCAGCCAGACAGACGGACATAGCTCATTCTTCTTAAAAAGTTCTGAAACGAATTTGGTCTTAAGATACTTGTGGTATAACTCATCTCCTTTAATGCGTTACACTTTTTTTCGTATCAAATGATATATACCCTCATCCCTAAGGGTGATGGTATAATTAGTAACAATCATATACGTAAAAAACACAACCATTGACCTCCACGTGGTGACTGCTGGTTAATACTAAGTAAACAAATAACTTCTATATAATTGTGCAAGATTAACAGTGGCCCGTGGGTTTTCCTTAAAAATCTAATTTGGCCCGCCAACAAAACTGATACAAATTTTGATTATACTGACTTCCATGACTTCTTAAAAAAAGTATCAGCTAGGATTTTGATTCATGTGGATTTTTAATGTACAATTGACCCCCAACAAAACCCCATTTACCGTTTTTGTTGCCATTTTAGGTCAACCAATTCGTCATTCAGGCGAGGTGAGTGAAGTGTAATAGACTTTCATTGAGACTTTCTTTGAAAAATCACCATGTAAAGACTACACAAGAACAACGTTTACAAATCTTGCAAATTTATTTTCAAAATGCGCGTTCTGTTTGCCCTTTGTGAAGTTTATGGTGCATATACTCATCCATCTGAGCAGCTAATAAAAGCCATCGACGCTGTAGACGTAAGTGTGACAGGGGACTCGAATTTATCGAACCGACGCCGTTCTCAGCAACTCGGTCTCTGCAAATGCTGAGGAAAGATCTTGGCCTATATTCATATATCCAACTGGTAGAAGAACTAAAACCAGTGGAACATCAATTGATTTTTTTTATTTATCATGTCATTGCACATTATTTGAAGGAGAAATGGTTCCAACACGATGGCGTAAAATGCCATACAGCGCGTGAGATCATCACTTTGTAAAGCCAAACGTTGGTGACCGAATTATCTCATAGAATGGTAATACGAGTTCAATACAAAGATAGTATTCGGAAATATTCTTGAGGTTTTTATGGCTAAAGGCATGAAGCTTCAAACGAAATTTTCATTTTCGGTCAATAGGCGGAGAAGGCATGTCAAAAGTGTTTTTTACGCCCAAAGAGATAGTTAGTATACAGACGGTTACCGCTACTACATTGAATTTTGATCTTTAAAGGAATGTCTGTTTCCGATTTGTAAAAGATATGACTTTGCTGATGAACTTTTTCCTATCGTCATAGAGCCTATGATATTTAGAATTTAAAACAACAACACTAAATATGTTAACTTTCATGTTAAGGAGTTGCTTGAAATTAGTTACATAAGTTAATAAACTCAACATATCGTTATCGAACTTAAGTACCGTTTTCAAAGTACTTTGTGGACCTAAATGTGAAATATATTACAAGTTAAAATGCAATAGCGAAGCATTTACGTACGTATGAGTAATATGAATATGATAAACATTTGTCATACGTCATTTGTAGATGATAATTTTTATATCATTTAATTGAAAGCATAGCCCAGGTTTACATGATCCTCTCGCACCGCAAATAATTTACAAATAATGGCTCCTAAAATGCACTTTGAAAGTATTAGTCAGTGAAAGAACGTTGTAAGTGATTACCAATATGAAAACTTTTTTTTTGCTTTTTATACTTTTAGAACGTTTTTATGCGTTTTCTGGATAATTTGAATTTTACCGTTAAAGTCATTAGTCGAGGTTATGCTTCAACTGATAAATTTCATACATCATTTATAAATCTGCAATTGAATAGCCACTGGAAAAAGTAACGCACTTTAGCTATTACTTTATGTTTCCAATATAGTTTCTGTGTTGTCGAATTCTCTCCTTCAAGTCTCTTCGATGTTACTATGTTAACATTTACACAGTCCTCATACATCATGCCACTGCAATCAGTTGCTAACATGGTTTTGTTATTGTTTGTGATTTTGTGCGTTGTATCTAAGGAAACGGGGATGGATAAAAACAATTCTGTCAACGGCGAAAAAATATACCCCCTCTTCATATTTCATTACGGAAAGTCGATAAATTTACCACAGCGCATTTGCAACACGATTTTGGACTTTTGTTTGTGCTGATTTCAAGTAATTAGAAAGAATTTTTAATATTCAATGTTGAGTTGAACAACAATTGCAAACAAATCAATTGATATTCAGTTAGAAACATTTCCTAAAATCAATTACGAAATCATTATTTGAATACACAGAAGCATTGTTGACACAAGTAAATACTACTTTTCTGTGATGGCGATGTAAGATACCAACATTTTTACAATATATTCCATAGGAATGGGATATTTGTATTGTATTTTTGTATATGTATTTTTTTCACAAATAACTACTTATCTCCTAAATCCCGTTTTTTCTGGAGAGCAAGAAATGCATATTCAATCGTAAAACTTGAATTTTACCATTGTGTAACCAATTTTTACAAAAACCAGTAAGAAAGTTTCATTCGGGCAACCCGACTTACATATACCCTCACCCTCAGTAAAACAAAAAATTTTCTATTATATTGATATTATTAATCGGTTTCTAAAGTGTGCAGAGTGGTACATTTGTATGGGAGTTACCAGAAGGGGTGTGGCTAGACTTCCAATTTTTTTTTCCAAACTTTATCTTATTATACTTACTTACTTACTTAGCTGGTACTTCTATGCAATCCCAGTGGATTATATACCGCACGTAGGAAAAATATTATAAGCGCCTCGATCTTCTGCGCTTCTTCTCCAGTTAGTCACACGAGTTCTGTAAGGTTCTCAGTAACCTGGTCTTTTCCAACGGAGTTTAGGTCGCCCTCTTCTGCGTCGTCCATCGAGTTCATTGTCGAAGACTTTTCGAGCTGGAGCATTTTCGTCCATGCGTACAACATGACCTAGCCAACGCAACCGTTGCACCTTAATGCGTTTGACCACGTCCATGTCAGTGTACAGCTCGTACAGCTCATGATTCATACGACGCCGATACTCTCCGTTAACGATGATGGGCCCATATATTTTACGGAGTATTTTTCTCTCGAATACCGCCAGAACCGATTCATCCGCTTGTGTCATAACCCAGGATTCTGAGCCATACATTAAGACAGGTAGAATTAGTATCTGGTATAGCTGGAGTTTTGTTGTCGAGAGAGGGCTCTGTCATTGAATCGCTTGCTTAGTCCGTAGTAGCATTTATTTGCAAGCAGGATTCTTCTCCGGATTTCTAGGCTGACATTATTTGCTTTGTTGATGGCGGAGCCTAGGTAGACAAAATTATCTATACAGTTTCCCAAACGAGTAGATTCTTTGTTCGTTGAAACTAATAACTTCGTTTTGTCCTCGTTCACCGTTAGGCCCATTTTCGCTGATTCCTTCTGAATACCTGAGAAGGCTGCAGTCACATCCCGCAGTTTTCGACCGATGATGTCTACGTCATCAGCGTACGCGAGTAGCATGTGGCTTTTGTTGAATATAGTGCCACTCGTGTTAACTGCAGCTTTTCTCATTATCATCTCCATCACAATGTTGAAGAGATCGCACGATAGGCCGTCGCCTTGTTTTAGGCCTCGTCTGGTATAGAGTGGCTCCGTAAGGTCCTTGCCAATCTTCACTGAAGACTTCGTGTCAGTCAGCGTCATTCCGCAAAGACGTATCAGCTTCGCTAGAATACCAAACTCAGCCATGGCTTCAAGTAATTTCAGCCGTATCGGGCTGTCGAAGGCAGCTTTATAGTCGACAAAAAGATGGTACATGTCGATCTGTTTCTCTTGGGTCTTTTCCAGGATTTGCCGAAGTGTGAAAATCTGGTCAGTTGTTGATTTTCCAGGTCTAAAGCCACACTGATAAGGCCCGATCAGGTTGGATAACACTGGTTTTAGTCTTTCACATAGCACAGTCGACAGGACCTTATATGCGATGGGTAAAAGGCTGATCCCGCGGTAGTTGGAGCACACACTTGGATCACCTTTTTTCAGCACAGGACATAATACGCTTACATTCCAATCGTAGGGCATGCACTCGTTAAGCCAAACAGTGCGCAGGTAGCTGGTGCATGCTCGTTATCAACTCCTCGCCACCGGACTTGAAGAGCTCTGCGGGCAGACCGTCGGCACCGGCTGCTTTGTTGTTTTTCAGCCGCGATATTGCTCTTCTTACCTCGGCTTGACTTGGTGGTGGGCAATCTAAGCCGTCGTCGACAATTGGCGTGATAACTTCAAGTGCGCTGCCTTCTGGAACCAGCAGTTGCTGGAAGTGTTCTCTCCATATGTGCAGCACACTCTGCGTATCCGTGACCAGATTTCCATCACTGTTCTTACAGGTGGGGAGGCCATTACCGTATCCATTTGCTCTCTTATCTTATTATACCTTTACTAAATACAGAATTTGGGTACGATCCCGCTGGTTGTGTTGATAAAGTGGGCGGAATGATGTATTTGTATTAGCCCATTTGCAATACCGTAAGTTGTTTTAAAATATTAACTCGTGCAAAATTGTAAGACATTTAGTTGCGTCTTTCGAAAACTATCGTGCGCACCAGCCGGACAGACAAACGTTCTTGGCTCAAACGATTTAAAAAGTCATGAATCCTTCTATGTGTTACACTTTTAGGTCGTATCAAATGATATATACCCTCCTACCTGTAGAGTGAGGGTATAAATATGCATTGCAAGTTAAGATTGAGTTCACTAAAGTGTGAAAACTGATCTGCCATAAATGCAATCGTAGAAACGTTTTCCTCGTCTGTCAGAAAGTTGAGATACTCTGCTGCGGACTTTTGTATTTCTAACTAGTAGGCCCGGCAACGCTTCGCTATTGCATATTAACTTGTAATATATTTCACATTTATCAAAGTACTTTGAAAACGATACTTAAGCTCGAAAATAATATGTTGAGTTTATTTACTTATGTAACTAATTTCAAGTAACTCCTTAACATGGAAGTGAACCAATTAAGCTTTATTGTTGTAAATGCTAATAAAAAGTTCATCGGCAAAGTCATATCTATAGTACCGACATGTAGATTAAGTTTTTTCTGTATGTAGGGCGACTTCTTCCACAAATCGGAAACAGACATTCCGCTAAAAATCAAAATTATTTATTTTGATCTGTAGTAGCGGGAACCGTCTGTATACTAACTATCCCTCTTGGGCATAAAAAACACTTTAGTTATGCCTTCTCCGCCTATTGACCGCAAATGAAAATTCTGTTTGAAGCTTCATGTCTTTAGCCATAAAAACTTCTTTTGTCATGTCTTCTTCTCACACGGATCAAGAATAATCCGGAATACTATTTTTGTATTGAACTCGTATTACCATTTTTTGAGATAATTCGGTCACCAATGTTTGGCTTAACATAGTGATGGTCTCATCCGCTGTATGGTATGTTACACCGTCGTGTTGGAACCATTTCTCCTTCAAATAATGATAAAAAAAATCAATTGATCGTCCACTGGCTCTACTTCTTCTACCAGTTGGATTTTATATGAATGTAGGTTAAGATCTTTCCTCAGCATTTGCAGAGACCGAGTTGCTGAGAACGGTGTTGGTTCGATAAATTCGAGTCCCCTGTCACACTCATGTCTGCATCCGTCGAAGGCTTCTATTAGCTACTCAGATGGATCATTATATGCACCTTCAACTTTACAATGGGCTCCATAAGTTTGGCGAATAGAACGTGTATTTTGAAAATTAATTTGCAATATTTGTAAACGTTGTTCTTGTGTAGTTTTAACATAGTGATTTTCCAAAGCATACTAAAAGGAAGTCTATCACACTTCATTAGTCTGGCAGCTAGATTAACACTTATACCTATCAGAAGTTCTTTACGTCAAAAAAATACCCCATACATAGGTAATTTACAAATGTTTGCTAATGTTTCCTCTGATATACTAAAAACTATAAACATTTAATCATTGTAGTATAACTACAATGAATATTGCTTAATTTTCCTATCTAAATGATTTATTACCGATTCGCTCTCCTAAAAAGTAATTGAAAAAATACATACCTGTAAAGTAAAGTTTTAGTGTGCGCAGCTACTGTGTGTCCTCAACTGCCTGGTGTACGTACCATTATTTGATACAGTTAAAATGTTAACTATTGAAGTGCGTGGGCAGCGCCTCGGCACTTTTTACTTATTTAGTTCCGAATAGCCTGTTCATTAGGGCGGATCAATTTGTTCGCGTGAAAAAAAACGTGGTAATCGTATAGCAGTATCGGAATGTACGATGAATTCCTAGAAAATTTCACTAAGAAACTATATGTCTAAAATCAATTCCCTCAATATTTTTTTTTTAGCAATGAGCAATTATTCAGTTACTTCAGACTTATGGGCCCTGGCTCTAATTTTTACCTACCATTCCGATTTTTGGAGACCAAGACGAAGAGAATAGTATATTTTTGACATTGTTTGGGATCCTGCCCAATATCTTGAAAAATGATTTTGAAATACATACTTAATTTCTGTATGCCAACTCTCAGAGGCAATAATATTTTAACCAATACATATATTTGCTTCTGTAATACCTCATTTAGTTTGGTGGGAAGTCCGTTTTACGCAGAAGGTCTCAAAAAATATATATCTGAAGTTTTCGGTTGGTGCTCATTTAAAAACAAAAAAAAATCTCTATCTGAAGTCTTCATGCTTCCCAACGCGAGCTAGGACTATCAACAGGTCAACAGTACCACTTGGTAAAATTTTCGTATCATTCTGTCTTTGAAAAGCCGTTAGAGCGTGGTACCCCCACTTCCTCCTGGCTGAAATGAATACTACTCCAACAACATATATACCAAATCTCATCTTCATGCCTCTAATAGTTCATCAGCCCTTAAACATTTCAAGTAGTATGGGCGGTGCCACGCCCCTTTATCCAATCACAACCAAATATAGCCACCGACTATCAACAGGTCAACAGTACCACTTGGTAAAATTTTCGTATCAATCGATCTATTAGAAAAGCCGTTAGAGCGATTTTTTAAAAGAGGCCGTGGCACTGCCCACTTTCACCCCAGGGGGCGTGGCACCGCCCACATGCATATAAAAAAATTGTGTTTAAACCATCTTAAAACTATAACGAACAAAACAAAAAAAAATTATGAAAATCGGTCCAGCCGTTTCTGAGTTTTAGCGAGACTAACGCACAGCAATTGATTTATATATATATAGATTTGAAGAAATTCACATTTTTCAAGTACCAAGTGGAACTAAATTTCAGAACATTTCCTTTGCTTATCCAGCATATATTTTTATAATCTAGTAAATCTGGATTGTCAGCATTACACTCTTGAGGAAATGAGCGATATTAAAAAGACAATTGACAAAAGATGGTTATTTGCACTCATAAAAACCTTTAAAACTGTTGACAAGCATTTCCCCAGTTCTGTCTTTAACAGAAACAGTGACAAGACGCTCTTCAGTGAACTTGTCAGACAAATACTTACATGTGGGCAATATCAGTTATACCTGTAAATTTATCAATTGTTGTGTTTTCCAGATTGCCAAATAGAGCGTCATGAATGGATTGCGAGCTTATTTCAACTCAACGAGAGGCAGTGTATTTGTAGAGTAGGATCTTTTCGAAACTTTCAATATATCATATATTTCAATATATAACAAAGCTCCTGATGCCTTTAATTAGGCATTTTTTTACAATTTCTAAATGCGTAAATGGTGTCATATTCTTGGCCAAAATCTATTATATGCGAAAAGATGCTTCTGCTCACTTGAAGGATACTTCAATAACGATTTTGTACGTTCAGAACAAATCTGTGATCCGTCTTGGTACTGGGTAATCTGTTTTGATTAAAAAGTTGTTTAACGTTTTCCGTTTACCTTTAAAAATTGTTTCGCTGCAAATTAAACATGTTTCATTTGCATTTTTGTGGTTAGGAAGACAAAAAATTAACTAATGGTCCGTAGAGAATGAAACATCCTATTTTATTGCTCAGCATCCATCGTTAAAGATTACAAAATCCCTGTTTAGTTTAG
>CAXIUB010000287.1:0-60794 GCA_964034835.1 Muscina levida | reverse complement strand
AGTGGTACTTTTGTATGGGAGGTCCAAAAAGGGCGTAGCTAGACTAGCAGTTTTTTCTCCAAAACTTTATCCTGCTATAGCTTTACTAAATGCAGAATTTGTTTTGGGGAAATATAAACACGAGCAATGTTTTAAAACATTTCGTTGCGTCTTTCGAAAGTTATCGTGCGTACCAACCGGACAACAGACAGGCAGGCAGACATAGTTCAAACGACTTAAAAAGTCATGAATTGAATTTGGTTTAAAGAAACCTAGGGTTTAAAGTGACTTCTGATATATGTTACACTTATGGGTTGTATCAAATGATATATACCCTCCTACCCGAAGGGTGAGGGTATAATTAAGAAAGTAGTGTGGGGACCACCTTAGGGGTTGAAGATAGAAGGTAGATATGTTTTAAAAAACTGTAAGGGTTGCAAAAATATTAAGGGTCGGTCATGCATTTGAAACCTCTGGGGGCACTTTTTGGGGCAATTATAAAAATTAGATTTTTGTATGGGAACCCCATTTGGGGGTGAAGATGGGGGTGGTTATGTTTGGGGAAAATGTTAGGAGGGAAAAATAACTGGGGCCGGTCATAAATTTCACCCTTTTAGGAGGCACAATCGAAGATTGTATGGGGCCACCTTAGGGATTGAACATGGAAGGGTAGATGTGTTCTAAGAAACTGTTGGGGTTGCAAAATTATTGGGGGTCGGTCATACATTTGACACCTCTGGAGGCACTTTTGAGGCTGTTAATTCGGTGGGAGCAAAATTTATAAAAATATGATTTTTCACTTATGGGGGAGTTATAGCGCTTTGAAAACATTTTATAAAAATTTGCTTTTTGTATGGGAGTACCCTTGGGGGGCGAATATGGGGGTACGGGTATGTGTGCAGAAGAAAAATACTTGGACTCTGTCATACATGTTACCCCTCTAGGGGCGAGTGCGGGTCAGTTACGGGACTTGATGTGAAAATGTTTCCTTGCCACACCAACTTTGACCACGATGCGCGAACAGAATTTGAACCATCCTACTGTGCAGGAGTGACCTGAGACTGTTCTGGGGAATTCTAACAGGCCATTGCAATATCAGGCACCTGAAAGGCAACAGGATAGATCCATACCATACAACTGCCGTGTGAGTGCGTACGAGGAGGAGCCCAAGACAGTGAAACATCTTCTTTGTAGCTGCCCAGCTTTAGCCCGTAAGAGTCTAAGATACATAGTGAAATGTTATATAGAAAACATGGAGTCTCCCTCCTCAGTCCTAGTAGGTGACTTAATGTGTCTCATGTAGGCTTTCAGTGGCAAACTACTGAGTCACACGATTTTCTCCAATTTTTCTAACCCTTCCCTCTTCCTTTTATCTATCTTCCCTTCCCTTTCTCCTTTTTCTCGGGGCAATCACAAAGAATCAGCAGATCTCAGTGTATAGTGTAATCTGGTTTTTGATTTTGCTTAAGTTTTCCAAAGGCGCAAGTTTGAAGTAATAGAAGTTCTGGTCTTAACAAAATATTAAATAAAGAAATTAAACAGTAATTTATACGCATAGGTTAATCTACCCTAACCCTAGTCTAATATTTTTCATTTATAAGAATAAGTTATTACACCATTCGCAAAGCTTTGGTTTAATACGACATACGCCTTTTAATTATACTAAAATTCAAATGCTACATGTGATTTCATATGATATTTAAGCTGATCTAATCATATCATGTGAATGCCTATTTTCGTCAATCGATTAATTACTCATTCAAACATAAGCAACGCAAATAGACGCTTTAATGAAGCACATCACATGCTGCTGACTATTTTCACCCCTCATTCCAACAAACGAAATATGAGTAACATCATATGAGCCCAAACCACACCAAAAAAAAATACGCTCATTAAACTTATCGAGCATAGAACTTAAGCAATTAGCACATTTTTGCTTTTCGGCTCACAAGACGCATAGGTAGGTTGGTAACAACAACAACAACAACAAAAAGAAGTAAAAAAAAACAAACCCTACCCAAAGACAAAAACTTTGAGACCTACAATCGACTATGCCTGATAGAGGAACAAGGAACATATAGACACAAATTATTTAGCTACATACGAGTACAGGTAAATGCTTGATGGTATCATACGAGTACATACTGGTAACATCCAAGAGCGACAGGTGTAATTGAATGGAATCGATACGATACGATATGAATGGTATATAAAGCCACCAAAGAACGTAACTAATGGTTTTAATAACACAAATAATGACGGACGATAATGGCGGCGGTACGAAAAAGCCAAACTAAACAAATGCTAAATGCTTAAAGACGGGGATCTTTCTTCGCACAAATTCAAATGAAGAGAACCCACCGTATAGAAAAGATACCTTGAATGTGAAATGTGCCGAATTCGGGGTTCAATTGTTGATTATCTCTTTTTGAAGCATAAGCTTCAACTTATAAGTACATTAACATGTTATTGGTCAAGTCAACCAATGAGTCAGTAGTAACCATTAAATATATTAGTGGTTAATAGGGAGTGCATCTAATGAAGCGTATTTCCGAAAGGCTTATGTTTTTTTTTCATTGGCACACCAAAAGGTGATTCTCATTAAAGATAATGGTTATATAAGCTGTTCTCATACATTATGATTGTGAAGAGACGCTGAGCGGTGTAAACATTGCTGGCATCTGGTATTAAATGTGAGGATATCAAAAAAAAAAAACTTTATGCTTAGCTGAGAAACAGTTCAACATAAAGGATTCATGGATTATGTTTATTAAAGGATTAAAAGTTGATTAAATTTCAATAACGACTTTTCTACCAAAAGACAACATTTTTAGAAAATGCTGATGCGATATCTTACATATCGCACCTGATCGACAAACAAGAGACAACTCAAATCGCTTCAGTTGAGTCAAGTGGTTATTCTGAAAACACAGAGTGTGTCATAGCGTTTTTTTACGGAAGATGATACTAAACAATGGACCATTTTTTCTTTAGGTAGAAATTACCATTTTATGTGGTTTAGAAAGTTTGAGTTGTCTTCCTTTTGTCGAACAGGTGCGATATGTACATAAGAAAAGATATTAGCATACATATACCACTTAAACAAGGATCTAAGTCATGGTTATATTCTATAATGTAAACTATTCAAAGAGTTTATCATGTGGTGGTACTAAGGATAAGTTTGGCAAATGATGGTAATAGCATAAGATAAAAGTAATTATTTTCAAAAATTTAAGGTAAGTTTAATTCACAAAATTGAATTTCATATGTTTTAAATGCCCACCAAGAAGGACCTCAAGCTGAGAACTTCAAAACAGAAAAAAATATGGGTATAGTTAAAAAAATGTTAAACATGCAATAAAATTACACTATGACACAATTTGATGGTCATTGTCTCGGGCGTGAACCAAACCAATATCAAACGATAGCATTTGACCTCAGTAACAAAACCCTAAACTCCATTTTGCCCCACTACGTCACAAGTTTTTTTTTACAGTGGTTTAAATTTTATTTTTTTTGGTCAAAAGTTGAATCAATGAATATGAAAAATCATCTGTACAAATAAGTTTGGGGTATTTCATGTCTTCAGAGACTTATTCTAAAACAATCAGGGGAATATTTTCTCAGAATATTTTAACCCTCTAGCTCACACCCGTATGGGACATTTTTGGTCCAGTTTTGAAAAACTGTTTAAAATTCAACTTTGGACGGAGGTCAAGGATTAGAATCTTCGATAGAAATATTCTCCAGAAAATTTCACAAATAACCTCTACGAGTCGAAGGTTCCGAATAAAATCAAAATGAAATGTTAAAAAGTCTATTTCTTAGCAAACAGTCCAAATCACATTTTCGGTAGTGAACCAAACCAATATCAAACGATAGTATTTGACCTCAGTAACAAAACCCTAAACTGCATTTTGTTCCACTACGTCACAATTTTTGTTTACAGTGGTTTAAAGTTAGATTTTTTCGGTCAAATGTAAAATAAAAGAAAATGAACAATCATGTGTAAGAAATAGGTTTGGGATAGTTCATATCTGCGGAGACATACATTAAAATTTTCAGAGGAACATTTCATCAGAACATTTGAACTCTTCAGCTCCTACCCTTAGGATGAATTTTGAAAAACAGCTTAAAAGTCAAATTTCTCAAAATGTTCAAGGTGGGTGGCAGATAGATGGTTAAAATATTTCACGGAAATATTCCCCGGAAAATTTTAATGTAGGTCTCCGAAGACATGAACTATCCCAGATATATTTTTACATATGATTTTTCATTTTCTTTTATTTTACATTTGACCGAAAAAATCTAACTTTAAACCACTGTAAACAGAAATTGTGACGAAGTGGAACAAAATGGAACAAATAACGGTTCAAAAACCCGGTTTTCGGGTCTTCCTAACGTATGGGTTGATAACTCAGTCAGTTTATAACCTATTTTGGAGTAATTAACGGATGTGGAAAGATTGACGGATTTGGAAGATCAAAATTGTTCTAGGCGATTTTAATGCTAAAATAGGCTGTGATACCGTATTGAGCCTAACAACGGAAAGTTCAGTCTGCACACCGAAACGTCAAACAAAGGCATTAGGCTGATTGATGTCCCTGAGGCAAGAAATATGACAGTTGGCAGCACAAGATTTGACCATAAAAATATTTATAAGGCAACAGTGTTACCTCCAGATAATTGGGAGGGATCAGGGGTGCGAACATTGACTACGATCGCTACCTAACCGCAGTAAAGGTACACACAAGGCAGCATGGCGAAACGTAACCAGGCACAACGAAGGCTGGACATCGGTAAACTGCGGACAACAGACGTAGCGCTTGCCTATTCCAAGCACCTAACTCAACTTCTACGAAATGCTCCAACCCCGGATAATATTACCTCGCAGTGGCAATATGTAGCAGACTTCATAGAACGGACTTGGGTACTCAAAGCCGTTTCAAGATGGTGCCTGGTACGATGATGAATGTCGCAATGCCACAAGAGAGACGGATGGTGCATACAGGGCGAAACTGCAGCCAATGGCAACACGAGCTATTCGTGAACGGCACAGGAAGAAGAGACGAATGGCAACTTGTCTCTTTAGACGGAAAAATAAGGAGCTGAAGAAGAGACAGGATGAGTGCACTGAGTTGCTTCAAAGTAGAGGCGCAACCCGAAAATTCTATCAGAGAGTTAAGGTAAGAATGCAAGAAATAGGGTTGTCCTTCTGGAAGGACAGCGATGACCAGTTAGTGACGGACCCGGATAATGTTCAAAAGATATGGAGAGAACATTTTGGCAATCTACTGGATACGGACACCACCCCAGAAGACCCTCACCAATCCATGACGATCCATTATTAAGTGTCCATCTCCGAGCCAGAGCGAGATACGTGTGGCAATATGCCGCCTTAAAAATAACAAAGCGGATGGAGCCGATGGTCTCCCTGATGAATTGTTTAAGGCAGGTGGGGAGGAGCATGCATCAGCTCATGTATCTGGCTAGAGGAGAGCATGCCCAGGGAAGGGAGTTTTAATCTGTTATATCCCATATACATCAAAGGAGATCGTAGTCAGTGTAAAAACTACCGTGGAATAAGCCTATTACTAATTGCGTACAAAGATCTTTCGAGCATATTGTATAAACGCATAAAGTCAATTGTAGAAAAGCTAATTGGACTTTACCACTGCGGCTTTACAGTTGGTAAATCTACGACGGATTAAATATTCACCCTACGACAAATCCTGGAAAAAACTCATGAAAAGCAGATCGACACTTACAACCTTTTTGTCGACTCTTCGTTAAGCAGTAACTTATATGAAGCCATGTCTGAGTTTGGTATTCCTGCAAAGCTAATTTGACTTTCCAGATGTACCTTGGAAAACACCAAATCCTCGGTTAAGACTGGTAAGGATCATTTTGAACCATTCAGCACGGAAATAGGTCACAGGCAGCGTCATAGCTTGTCCCGTACACTATTTAATATAGTTATGGGGAAGGTGAGGAGAAAGGCTGGTGTCAACATGTCTGACACCATATTCCACAAGAGCCACATGTCACTGGTTTTTGCTGACGATTTAGACATCATTTGCCGAAAGTTGTTGTGTTACTTTTGTTGGATTAAAATGGATTTTTATTGTGCCAAAAATTTAATTTAATGTTCCAAAAATTACACTTACGAAAAAGATACTGTGAAAAAATTGATTTTATTGTAGTACTGCTATTTTAAAACAATTTCAAGGACATTGAACGGAACCTCTTCCTTAATATAGAAAAAAGTCCTATCGGCCATACAAATGCGTAATTAGAAATCTTTAATTGTTTGCCTGAGAATAGCTATTATTTGTGGACATATTAAGTATGTTGTCTACAATTGGACCATCTGTGGCATAATGGTTAGAATACGCAACTATTAAAAGGATGACATGGTTCTAGTTCTGAGGGCGGCAGTGGCATGATGGTTAAAACACGCAACTATCATGTGGAAGATCCATGGTTCGATTCATGTCTCCCTTTATCTACATTTTCTTTCGTCGGCGGCCCCATCGTTTATGTCGACAGCAACTTCGTAGTAGAGTGTCAAGTCAATCGATATGTCTAGCAAAAGCTTCTCAAACCACCGACATTCGCATTGGTCTGTAAACAGGTGTGTGCCTTTATTGTGATTCCAAGTAAAATGGGGTGCTAAGAACGTGCAAAGCTGGGATAGCTATCTCATTTATGGATTGTAAAGAAATATTAAGTTTTGTTCGAATTCTTTCATAATCAGTCTACTTTCTTTAATTGAAGGTTTCCTTGGATGCTGTCGACAGGACCTGCGTAGTAGACAGACAATCGGCATGTCTTGTAAAAGCTTCTCAGAGAGCTGTCATTCGAAATCGCCGTTAAATTGTAGGTCTCGTTGTGTGTGTCTAAAAATGAACTCATGTTCATTCATACGAATGCGATTAGTCGTCTAACATCACATTCATGCAAAGAGAAAACAATTTTATTTTATAAAATTTTGTCATTACGAATTATGGAACTTTATTTTAAGGATATTTTATTTTTACAGATGATTTTTCATATTTATTAATTTAACTTTTGACCAAAAAAATCCAACTTTAACCCACTGTATACAAAAATTGTGACGTAGTGGAGCAAAAAGAGTTTATGGTTTTGTAACTGAGGTCAAATGCTATCGTTTGATATTGGTTTGGTTCACTCCTGACAAAGTGCGTTGCACTGTTTGCTCAAAAATAGACTTTTTAACATTTCATTTTGATTTTTTTTGGAACCTTTGACCCGTAGAGGTTATTTGTCTTCGGTGACTCTTAGTGAAATTTTCCGGAGAATATTTCTATCGAAGATTCTTATCCTTGACATCCGTCTAAAGCTGACTTTTAAACAGTTTTTTAAAATTGGGCCAAAAATGTACCATACGGGTGGGAGCTAGAGGGTTGAAATGTTTCGAGAAAATATTCCCCTGATTGTTTTAATATAGGTCTCCTAAGACATGAAAAGCCTCAAACGTATTTTTACAGATGATTTTTCATATTTATTAATTTAACTTTTGACCAAAAAAATCAAACTTCAAACCACTGTAAAAAAAATTTGTGACGTAGTGGGTCAAAATGGAGTTTAGGGTTTTGTTACTGAGTTCAAATGCTATCGTTTGATTTTGGTTTGGTTCACCCCCGAGACAATAACCATCAAATTGTGTCATAGTGTTATTTTATATTTAGTTATATATGTACTTATTACTATGTCGATGTACGACAGCAAATATCTTTTGACATTTCATCAGCTTTCCACTACTATCACTTGGCTACATTCTGTGATAATTCCATATAAGCGGTTTATCAATAAAAAAAAACGACTTAAGTTCTCATGTTGGTGTTATTACAAATTTACTTTTGAAATCGGAAGTTCTTCCCACATTACAAAGAACAAATGAACCAATTCCTAAGAACTCTAAAGATATTTTGTTTACCAAACTCAATGAGTTTGCTTTCAAACATGTGAAATCGATTTCATAACAACAATCACTAGAATGAACATCTTGATGCGTTGCTGATCAAAGCAAGAGGTGGCATAGAGGTGCATGGATTAACTTCCACTGCCGTGGTTCCTCTGCCATTGATGACGATGGTGATCATTATTTGCCGACACCGTAAGACAAGAGCCGCCAATAAAATTCCAATGAATTTGATGTTTGTTAATGAAGAACATTAATGCCACATAAAAGTAACCGCGTATTAGCAGATTCTTTACATGCCACGGCAACACGTGAAACGTAAACGCTTGATCGGTGTCTTTGGTGGCAAGATACCGCCGCCGCGGCTACTGCTTCTGTTTTGGCGTTTTATTACTCTGACAACATTAAATTCAAACAGATGAACAATAGAAGAAAATGATGTGTCCATTCTGTGTGTGAATCAGCAATGAATCGGGTAGGTTAGGTCAGGCTACCTTTTGAGGTGATTTTATGACTGATGCTGGTGAGATGAAGTACCTCTACGCACTCGAAGAGAGTGTGAGAGAGAGTTTTTAGATGTTTTCGATTATTTGCGTACAATATTCACACGTTTTTGACAAGTGTTTTGATGGCTATTTGAGATGATGTTGTCGGTGCAGATGTATCGCCAGCAATCCCATTGAAGTTATCATCATCATGGTTCTATTGTTCTCTGATGTGTTGTTTTATGAGCCTCTCAAGTTTGTTGTTTTTTTAGTTTAGTTTCAGTATTTTGACGTTAATAACTATTAGAATATGATTTTTCACCCAAAATTTTCTCAGTGATTGGAATTGCTGTGAAATAATTCTTATAGTGCACCGTTTGTTTGTTTGTTTGTTTTGCTTTCTGTACAAGTGCATTTGTGTGTTGATGGACAAAGGCTTCAGAATGTGTGGGATTTATTATTGTACGTTTGCAGTATCGATCTTGAGTGTTTGTGCGCCTGGACATTGATTACTTTATTTGTTGTTTTAAGCTGTGATATATGAGCTGCTTAAAAAGATACAGCAGGTTCAACATGAGAGTAATCTTTGTTCTTCAAGTGTCTATTAGTCCTTATTGGGCAAGTGTGATGTTTTGAATGACTGTTGGTTGTTTTGTTGTTGCGCATAATTGCTTTGAAGGCGTTCCTTTGCGTCTAAAACGTTGAGCATTTGTCCTTAGGACAACTTCTTTGGTGGCGGCAGGGATCATTAGAGGAAAGGTATGGGAAACTTTGGTTGAGGGAATATTTTTGATATTCAATCAAAAAAAGGAACAGTTTGTATTGGAAATTACTTCCGCAGTGAGATTTTAGTTGATATTTGTTTAATGAATATATACGGAGGACTCAGTGGAATCAATCAAAAATAATAAAGTAATTCCGATACTTAGGTGGCCTCTTAGTTCTCCTTGTAATTCTTGTTATTGCGAGTAGCAAAAAGATAAAATTTGTCATTAGAGTGGCCTCGGGCGTCGGGAGTGTGATGTTAGATAACGCTTCTGATCGGCTTAACTTGGCAAACCCAGAGTGATTCTTGCCAATTGCACTTCAAGTCTACTCACAGAGCTCGGTACTCGTGATACTACTTCGGACGGAGTACCTTCACTTGGTAAAGCCTGGAAACGTGTTTTTGACACTCGTCAGAGCTCGGCTAACTGTGAGAGGCGATATCTAAAACCCAGGTACATCGGCTAAGATTGAGCGATACCCTGGTCAGCGTCTGACACAGAATGGGCGGCTGTAATAATATCCTGGCAGAGCTTGCAACCCCCAAAAAAGTAAGAAAAGAATAAAATGGACCCCCCAAAATGTAGACGACCACCGCAAACGAATTTAGGACCATGATTTGAGGATATGCACCTGGAATGTTAAAACACAGTATTGGCCAGGTGCCTCCATCCGACTGGTGGAAGTCCTCGAACAATATAAGGCTCCACAGGAAATCCGGTGGACGGGACTCAGGTGCTCGTGCATGGAGTCGTGCGACATATACAATAGTGGCCATGCGGACAAGCACGAATTTGGATGTTGATTTTGTGGTTGGCAAGAGACTGCGACACCTAGTCTCACGGTTCAACAGGGTGTGAAAACGTATAGCCACCATAGGAGTGAAAACAAAGATTTTCCACATAACACTTATATGTGCCATGCTCCGACAGAAGAGAAAAGCGATGATGACAAAGAGAAAGAGTTCTACGAGAGCCTAGAAAATGTATATGAACGTAGCCCGAGCCATGACATCAAAATTGTACTAAGCGACTTTAATGCTAAAATAGGCAGTGAGACCGCATTTCAGCCTACCATCGGAAAATTCAGTCTGCACACCAAAACGTTGAACAATGGTATCAGACTGATTGATTTCTCTGAGGAAAGATATATGGTAGTTAGCAGCACTAGATTTGACCATAAAAATATTCATAAGGCAACATGATTATCTCCGGATCAATAGACAAGGAATCAGATAGAACATGTGGTAGTCGATGGAAGGCACGCATCGAGTGTTCTGGACGTACAAGTGATCAGGGGTGCGAACATTGAATTCGATCACTTCCTTACCGCAGTTAAGGTACTCACAAGGCTGAGCATGGCGAAAAACGTACGTAACCAGGAACATCGAAAGCTGGACATCGGTAAACTGCGGGCGACAGAGGTAGCGGACGCCTACTCCAACCACATAACACAACTGCTGCGGAATGCTCCAACCCCTGATAATATTACCTCGCAGTGTCAATATATAACCGACGACATAGAACGGACTGCGGACTGCAAGTCGCAATGCCACGAGAGTACGGGGAGAAGACACGGAAGGCAACTCATCTTTTAAGACGGCAAAAGAAGGAGTTGAAGACAGGAGAAAGGATGAGTGCAGAGAGTTGCTCCCGAAAATTCTACCAGAGAGTTAAGGCGAGGCGAAACTGCAGCAAACGCCAACGCGAGCTGTTCGTGAACGGCACAGGGAAAAAGAGACGAGCGGTAACTCATCTTTTTAGACGGAAAAAAAAGGAGCTGAAGAAGAGACAGGATGAGTGCAGAGAAGTGCTCCCGAAAATTCTATCAGAGAGTTAAGGCGAAAATGTGTTGGGTTGCCATACTGCAAGGACAGCGACTGTCAGCTAGTGACAGACCCGGATAATGTTCTGAAGATATGAAGAGATCATTTCAGAAATTTACTGGATACGGACACCACTCCAGAAGACCTCGGACCAATTCATGACGATATTATTAACTGACCACCTCCAAACCAGAGAGAGATCCGTGTGGCAATATTCCGTCTTAAAGACAACAAAGCGGCTGGATCCGATTGTCTTGCTGCTGAATTGCTTAAGCTGATTACGAGCATGCATCAGCTCATGGAGAACATCTGGCTAGAGGAGAGAATGCGCGGGGATTGGAGCCTCAGTCTGTTATGACCCATATACAAGAAAGGAGATCGTATTGATTGTAAGAACTACCGTGGGATTAGCCTATTACCAATTGCGTACAAGGTCCTTTATAGCATATTGTGTGAACGTCTAAAGCTAATTGTGGAAAAACTAATTGGATCTTATCAGTGTGGCGGCTCAAATATTCATCTTACAACAAATCCTGAACAAAATTCATGAAAAGCAGATCGATACCTACCTTCTCTTTGTCGACGACAAAGCTGCCGTCGACTCTCCGATATGGAATAGGCTATATGAGGCCATGTCTAAGTTAAGTATTCTTGCAAAGCTACTTTGACTTTGCAGATTTACTTTGGAAAACACCAAATCCTCGGTTGAGATTTGTAAGGACCACTCTGAACCACTTAACAAGGAAAGAGGTTTGAGACAGGGTGATATCTTGTCCTGTACACTATTTAATATAGGTATGGAGAAGGTTATGAGAAAGCCTGGTGTCAAAATGTCTGACGCCATATTCCACAAGAACCACATGCCACTAGCCTATGCCTATGATATAGACATCATTGGCTGAAATCTGTGCGATGTTACTGCAGTTTTCTCATCACTAGAAAAGGAGGCAGCAAAAATGGGTTAAGCGGTCAACGAGGACAAAACAGAAACAATGATTTCGACGAACAAAGACTCCTCTCGATGAGGACGCACCGTGAACGTTGACAGTTATTGTTTTGAGTTAGTAAATGAATTTACCTACCTCAGATCTTCCGCCAATAAGAAAAATAGTGTTAGCCAAGAAATCAAGCGGAGAATAGTGCTCGCCAATAGATGTTTTAACAGACTTCTGCAGCACTTTAGTAACATTTAATCTCGAGATACGAAGAAACAGCTATACTGGGTATTAATTTTACCCATTCTTTTGTATGCTGACGAATCGTGGCGCTTACGACAACGCACATACAAAACCAGGGAGTATTCGTGAGAAAAGATCTCCGAAAAATGTATGGATAGAATCCAACGACTACGATGGCTGGGACATGTTTTTAGGATGGATGTAAATGCTTCAGCGAGAAAGGAGTTTGAAGGCGAACATGAAGGACGGCGCAGAGCAGGCAGATCCAAACTTCATTGGAAGGACTAAGTGGTAGGCGACGTGCCACCGTATGGCAGGACTAACTGGAGAACACACTCGATGACCGAAGTGTGTGGAATTCTTTAATACTCAGGCCTCACATATGTAATAGGCCACTTAAGTATGTAACTAAGTAAGTATGCGCTTCAAGTCTCTGTTAAGAATTGTCTAAGTCATAAGGCTTGAAGTGATGAAAGTGACGAGGTCCGGTTTTTTAACTATAAGTCAAAATTTTGAGGTTGGTAGGGAAATTTGGTATACATATTCATGTTGTAATCGACCAGACCTACAACATGCAACAGATTAAGGCAGTAAGACAATATTCTTGTGGTGATTAACTCTGAAATGCGTATGGTAAAATGTAGTAAAATCTATGTTTAAAATTAAACCTGAAGGTCAAGTTTACCTATTATTATAATTGTACTTATTTAAAGATTTCATGTATCTTATTCAAACAAAAGAGCCCAAAACGTGACAAATTCCCTTATACGATATTTACTAACTTCAATTCGATATTAAATTATAATGGAATGTAACATGACAAAACGAATGATGCCGAACTTCTTCTTTCTGGGATTACTTTCACGTGCAGTTCTCAGAATTGAGTCCCAAATCAATGAGATAAAAAATATTGTACTGTGTAATAATATGGATTTGCAAAAAATAAATCCTACAATCTTTTAAGACAACCACAAAGTCCCTAAGCAAATACAAAGCCTCTCCATCAGCATGTGAATTAATCAGATACCTCTAATTCATAAGTCCATATATATGATTAATATGTCTATTAAAGTCTGAGTCAGTGACCCATTGTAATTGACATCAACGTCTGAGAAATGGTGTTCAGTGTTCATGTTTATAACTGTTCGAATCGTAGATATTGTAAAATTTAAAATAATTGCTGCTAAACATAAAATATTAAAAAAAAAAATCAACTAATATGACGTTCAATGATCATTAATGTCAGCCGTAAAGGAAAAATTAGCGAAACATATAAAATTTAGCGGCTGACCGACCATTAATAAACTAAAAACGGCTGCAATCATAAGACTCCACAGAGACGGGACATGACGCACAACAATTACAATTACGATTATAAAAAGGTGGCAACATGCGGCACCAAATGTGGCTGCTAAATCCACAGACATCAAAAAGTTGCAGAGGCAGTCAAGCCAAGTCAGTCAGTCAGTCAATTGATGCCGGCCGCAGTTGCTGCTGCAGCAACAACAGATGCAACCAAGTGGAAACATTAGAATAGTAGTCGCTTAAGAGTTAAGTACTTTAGATGCGCTTTAACCAATCACGCAATTGCGCTAAACTTCAAAGCCTAATGAGACCAAGAGATTCAGACACACACACACACACAAGCTAAAACAAGATTGGACTGAAGACTGTTGGTGAATGGCATAGAAATCCTCACTTCTCTCCTCAAAAGGTAATGGTAGTAGTAGTGCTGTTGGGTAGACGGACTTGGCCACAAATGTTGTCTGTGTGTCCAAGTGGAATTAAGTTAAATACAATAACGTTAAAGTTAACAACACCATAACATGGTTGCCAACCCATTCGGCTTTTAAACTTGATAAATGACCAACGTTTGTGTCGTTGTCGTCGTCGTCGTCGTCGTGTTGTAGAAGCTGCAGCTGATGTGGATGGCCGATACTGTGGTGTTGTTGCCCCACCAGTAATAAGGAATGTTCTGTGTTGCAGGCCTCCCCATCGGTTGCTGCGGCAGCAGCGGCAGCTGATGCTGTTTGTTGTCTGTCGGTGTTGCTGCTACACACAAAAAGCTTAATCACATCACACATCACCTCAGCCATTGGCCAAATAGCCGGCCGGTGTGTGTAGATGTGTTTAAAATTATTGGACTGGCTGGCGTTTTTGCTCATGTAAGATGCTGTCGCACAGTGTTTGGTAACTGTACAGAAAATGTTGTTATAAGCATATATTTACAATAAATTTAAATAAGTTTAAGTAAAAAGCTAAATATCGTTGGTAAACCTAAGATATTTCTAGGAATATGAATTTTTTCAACTAAGAGAAAAATTTAAAGGATGGAATAGAAAAATCAAGGAATAAATATGTTGCTCAGGAAAACTTCGTGATAATTTATTCCAATAAGTTAAAGTTTATGAACATGTTAACGAACAAATACGCGAGGCTCAAGGATTTGAATACGGCTCACTCCATAATTGTGAAGTTGTAGAAAAAAAATCATGAGCCAAAAATGCGAGAGAAGGGGAGAAGGGGAAAAAATCAACAACAAGCCCTGCAACTGCCATGAAGTCGCCGCTTGAGGGGTAACATTTTTTCCTTAAATTTTTTCCAAACATACCTACTTCCCATTTTCATCCCCTCAGGGGGCTCCTATTAAAAAATCAAATTTTTATAAAATTTGCTCCCACCCTTCTAACTGCCCGAAAGGTGTACCTAGAGGAGTTATATGTATAACCGACCTGGGGATCGAAAACAAAAAAAGATTTTCCCTAACCGCTATTAATTAAACGCTGCTAGATGTGACATTTCGCTCGCTGTGCGTTGTGACGATACAATCTTTCGCACCAAGTATTCTTACTATGTTCGTTCAACGTCGCTCTCATGCCATTTCGTTGCTCTGATGAAAGCATGGATGTTCCGCAAACCGCCTACTGACAGTCCGGTATTGTCCACAAGTACTCGATGACCAAACTTTTCATATCTCAGGCCACCATCATTGTAACTTCTACAAAAATTGTGGAAGGTAAGTGGCGTGTTTTTCAACCGGCCAGTGATCGGTTTTTGAGCTTTGATGGTCCTCAGATGGACTATAGATATGTTCAGACCAAATCGTGTCCTTTGTATATCTATGGTAGGCCTAATTTGTTTGGTCGCCGTGCAAGTGGGTTGTCTCACCCATATTTCTTTATTAATGACGTTCATTTTCCCCGCAGTAGGCTTCGCCCGAGTTCACGGTGGTGGCGGCTCTTGCCAATGTATCTGCCCTTTCGCCGATACCATATACATATGTATATGAAACCCTTTTTGAGGATAACCGTCGGATGTCTCCTATGCGCAACTCTACCAGATACTGATCCTATCTGTCTTGCTCTACAGCGCAGAATCCTGACGGATTTATATAGTTCTGGGAGTCTGGACCCATCATCTTTTAAGGCGTGTTTCGTCGTCGTATGAGCTGTATAACGACATCGACATAGTCAAAACCGCTCAAATGGGCCGAGTGCGATGGATGGGATATATACGAAGGAAAAAAAGCCTCCAGCTTTGGCAAAACAACTTGATAGGCGGGCCGGAAGGGCGACCAAAACTTTGTCGAATGGACCGGGTGAAAAGGTTGTTATCTAAAATTGCTGTGACTAAATACAAGGTGGGTCAAATAAAGTCATCCGATGTTGTTTGGCTCTCATGTTTTTCTAAATGAAAAACCTCGATTCTATTTTTTGATTATGTTTATCTGAATCTTTTATTGGTTAAGTCGAGAAAATGATACAGGCTCGTGTTATGGCATTTTTCATCACTTCCACAAGAACTTCGGGCGACAGATTCTCGCACTCGAGTCGAAAGTTGTCCTTGAGGGCTTCCAGGATCTCGGGCTTGTTCACGTAAACAGGGGACCTCAAAAAACCCCACAAAAAAGACTGGAACGGTTAAATCGAGCGATCTTGCGGGCCAGTGCAAATCGCCAAAACGAGAGATAAGGCGACCTGGAAACGCCGCCTTGAGAATGTCGGTTGTGGCTCGCACAGTGTGTGCCGTTGCTCCCTCCTGTTGGAACCACATGCCCTCCAGTCCTAGTTCGTCCAAATGCGGCAGAAAAAACTCGGTTTACATGGCCCTAGCGGTCCAGGTTTCCAGCGGCGTTCTCGAAAAAAAAATGCCCCAATGACTACTGCAGCGTGAAGAGCGCACCATGCAGTCACTTTGAGTGGGTGTAATGGCTCCTCATGCATCACTAGTGCCCCAGAAACGATAGTTTTGCTTTTTCACGTACCCGCTGAAGTGGAAATTAACCTCATCGCTCATTATGATTATGGTGGAAAAATCGTCCACTTTGTCTTAGAGTGTGAGGTTGGCTTAGGCGTAGGCGGTCGACAGGCAGCAGCTGATGCACGGACTTAACTTTGTAGGGGAACATGCGCAGTTCTTGGACCAAAATTCGCCTAGGAGGCGACCGGCTGATGGCTTATTGCGAGGCACGGCGCACAGTGGGGTATGGGACCCCCAAAACGGAAATTAATTAAAAAATGAAAATTGCGATTTCCAATTAAAGTTGTGTGCTCAATAATTGTACACAGGATACTGATTCAATAGATACTAGAATTAATTACATATGTTGTTTATTTAAAGTTCTATGCTCTCTCAAACTTCGGAAATTTTTTCGACTTTTCTTCGTGTTACCGAAAAGTAAAATATCGATATTTTGGAGTAAAAGTTTTTGCCTTTTAGTCATTTAAAAACGTTATTATTGTGTTGGATCATTTAAAGTCAGCTATTGAAGAACAGGAATAACAATTAGTTGTATACAATAACAATGTATAATAATTTTTAATTATTTTTGAAAAAAATGGTCTAAATTTAAAGTATTTTAGATATATATGTAGATTTTTAAAATGGTTCCGGGTAAAACCCTGTTGAAAAATTAACATAATGGTTAAATATAACATCTGTACATACAAAATCAAGAAAAACATTTTGTTTTGTTTTTGCGCCAATTTGTTTTATTAAATAAATTGTAATGTAAGACACTTCTGCGAAAACGGTGGAAAATTCGTTTGGTTTGATTTGGCCTAATTTATTTGTTTTTGCTGTATTGAAATTTGTTGCTGAGCATTAATTTTTTATTATACCCTACATAAGGCAATATATGCTCATTTGCCTTGATAATATTTAAATTTAAAATATGGTAAAATGACGTTATTTATCAACAACATTAGTTTTTATTGCCGTCACAGCAAATTTTTTCAAAACGTTAAAATATCAAATATTTGGGAAAATTAATTCAGAACTTATTAATTACAAGCACTAAAACTAGTTGTTTATGCAAAATTCTGAGAAATACCTTCTAACTAGTACAAGTTTCTTTTAAAAAATGGGATTCATTTTGAGGTTTGTTTTTTAAATGGTTTTATTTATTTAACACGAGTGACTGATTGCGAATTGTTATTCGACTGGTATTTAATATTGTTTGACATTTTGTCATGAAGTAACTAAAATGGAAACAGTGCCTCCAAAAATTATTGTTTTTTAAATATGTTTTTCGAACCCTTCGCTCAACAAGTAGTGTGCATTTTAGACTATCTGAGAGCAATATTGTCAATATCATTCTCAAAGTTTAGCCTTAGTGTACGTTATTGGATAATACACAACCAAAAATTACACTTCCATCCTACGGAGAGGATAATGTTGCGCCTGTAGCGGAGACCGTTACTAAATATACCCACCAGTCGTTTTGCACCGTGGGCATTCTGTGCACGCTTTGCATTAGATTTGCAACAGCTTGGAATGACGCTGTAATGATATTCCCATTGGCAGTTCTTTCCTTTCTCAACGCCTCCGCCTCACCCCACCGAGATTGCTCTATGCAGATACTTATGTTATTCAAATATATACAGCTTTTTGATCCACCCTGTATATAAATACATAAGTGTTTAAAAATATGTATTTATATATATTTAAAACAGAAATCAATATCAAATTTCAAAGAGATCGGAAAGAGATACGGAAAACCGAATCTTTTATAAAGGTTTAATTCTACTACAGTATATATACATATAAGTATATATATAGGGACTATATGTACATATGGACCGATTTCTTAAAAACTTCAAATAAATCGATCTTAAAGCAAAAGGATCATCTGTGCCAAATTTGGCTAAGATCGGACTCTTCCTTGAATTAATCTCCGTTTTGGGGGTTCAATACCCCACTGTGCGGCGTCTGGTCGATGTTTTCGGCAACAGCTCGACCTCCTCGGCAACAGCGGCGATATTCTTGCAGAACGTGCGCTCCGTGGCCGGTCACTCCTGGCAACATCTCATGTGGTTCCATACTTTCAAGATTGTTGACCAAACGGCGCAGTGTATGCGCAGTCGGTGTCGGACGGCCGGATAATCGGGCACGGAATTCGCGCAGCGCCAACACCACAGACGAATTACTACGCAAAAAAAAATAGACACGACTATTCCGCGTTCTTAGGAAGTATATCGATCCACGGCGTATTCACTTGTATTCTACATCTGTCTAGTCCGCAAATGTCAAAACACATTTTTGACATTTTCGGCCATTTGCAAAAATAAGATCTTCTTTCAATAGGGTGATCTCACCTTGAACCTATGGAAAACGGAGCCTTTGATAAAACAAGAACGCCGGTATTAGTTTTGTATCGATATGACCCCAAATAACTAGGCAGCGCAATTAAACATATTTGGACAGTAAGTTGGGTGAACGGGTCAAAATAAAATTGTATGTTCTGAAATTTTCTGTAAATAACTTTAAATCGTAAGGTGGTGTCCACATTAAATTTAATTTTGTATGGTGCATTCATCTAACAAATCTGGGGGGAGAAAGCATTAACTTTATTTTCCGACCCTGTCTAATGTACATCCCTATTTTCGTGATTGTAGGTAAAGCCATGTTTCAAAACATGGACCGGCCGTGGCATAGTGGTTAAAACACGCGACTACCATGCGGGAGATCGCAGGTTCAAACCTGGCTCCAGTCATCTTAAAAGATAAAAATAAAAAAAATATAATTTTCTTTCTTTCTTTTCTTTCCCCTCGAATGTTGTTTGACAGCAACTTCGCAGTATTAAGCGTCGATTCAATCGTCGTGTCTAGTAAGAGCTTCTCAAAACAGTGACGTTCGCATTCGTCGATAAACATTTAGGTGCCGTTAGTTGTGAATCTAAAAATAGAAAGCGTGTTAATTCACAACAACGCGAGAAGCTATCCCATACCTCATTCTTGGGGTGCAAAGGGAAATTATGTTTAAGGTAAAGCCATGTGGTCTGAGCTGTAAAGCAGTTACGCAATAATATTATACATGAATGCTTCACTTGTCAAATAGATTAATACGGTTCGACTAACTGATATTGTTTGGTAAAACTCCCGTTAAATTTTAAAGTCAAATAAATTATGTTAAAAGTTTAATAAATGTACTTTGATTTTTAGATTTTATGAATTTTGAATTGAAATTTATATAAATTGATTTGTGAGGTTGATTGATTTTGTTTTTGATCCGTTCATATACAGATAAATGCTGTAACAATTGCCTTAAAATAGTTTCTCGCACTATAACAAACATCACCGTTAAACATTGTAGTCAAAGCTTTCAAAACAAATTCCTCTCTCGTATCGATTTCATTACACTGTATAACGTTAAGCCATTAATGGTCGGCAAAGATCAAACAGCATAACTTTACAGTCAAAAGAATTCAAGTCATTGTCGACAACGACGAGGTAGGTCTCCAAAAAAACGATGAAGAATCAGTAGAATCAAAAACTACATGAACAACAACAAACAACTAAACGACAACATCAGCTCAGATACATAACATAAAGAATCAGTAAATGATCGCAGCGACCAAGAAAGGAAACAACAAACTAACATAAGAAAATTATACATAAACTCCAAACTCCGCTTAACATAATGAGGGCGAAAGAAAAAAAACCTCATGCAAGCTACAAAAAGTATAAGAGGAATCATCGCATCGCGCTTTTTTTTTTTCCATCCGTCATTTGAGAAATCTTAATTTGAATTTTCTTATTTGGCTAAATTTGAAAACGGATATTGTCGTTAGCTTGAAATGACAGCAGAATCAGTTCCCATATCAACAAAAACTATCGAAGAAACTGCTGCTGCTGCATGTGTGTGCCGTCGTAGCGCGTCTGGGTTTCATTATTCAATTATGGAATGTCTGAGCGCCAACGGAAGTGTCAAATGAGTGGCGTTTAATACTGCCGCCTTAGTGTTGCTCTTCCTCGGCTAAACTTTGCGTTTTAAGGCATTTTAATGACAATGTTAATCATATGAAAACGGCACACCGCATCGCAGTCGAAAAAGATGACAACTCAAACACTCCGCTATTATTCTCTCCGCTCTGTGGTGTATTTTGCCAACCAACCCCATCCGTCCCAACCAAAAGCATTCTCGATGTCATAAAAATGACTAAATGACATGCAAAAATATGTCAAATTAATGTCATCGTTATTGTTGGCTTTTTGTCGCTGCCGTTTTTTTTTTTGTTGTATTTTTGGTGTTTGTTTTTTTGTTATTGTCATTTTATGAGATACATCATTAGCGTGTCGCTGCTTTAGACAGCCGTCAGAGCAACGAACGCACAAAAAAATACCCGAAAATGATATGCAAAGTTGCTGAAAAACGCCAAGAAGATCTGATCGGATCTGATCATCACCAAAGATCTGACACATGATTTTGTTTAACGCCCCGTTGACAAATTATAATAAGATTTCATGGCAGTGGCAACTGAGCGCAGTTTCTTTTTGTTTATTTGAACGTTTCATTGTAGTGGGCATATAGCGGGATTTAAATTCTGTTGCGTATAGTTTCCACTGATAGATGTGGTAAACAATGCAAACAATGCATTTATTGTACTCAAAATTTCTAAGTTGAACATAAGTTTTTTCATACAGACAAAATTGCTGCTATTGAATCGACGCTATTCCTAAATTGAAGCATAAAAATCTACTGCATTCACCCACGATTACTGTATGGACAGTATTGTCAGCATGAGGCATTACTGGTCCAAACTTTTGTGAAGATCATACGATGACGAGGGAAATGGAGGATTTTCCAATTTGAGTATTTTGATTGATATTCACCTGGGATCAACCAGAATCTCTCTTTGAAGGTCCCTATGTAGCTTACAACGTCCGAGAGATCATGTATCCCCCGGGCAATGCCACTGAATATATGTTCAGTGGAAACAAATGTGAGAATGCAAAATGTTGAGCAACCTAATGGCATGCTAGAAGTTACTGAAGTCCACCACACTCTCTTTAAATCCTTAAACTAAACCTATTATTATGAAAACACGAGAATTGAAAGTTCTTGTTTTTTCCAAAATGTAGACGACCTTCGCAAACGTTATAAGAACCATGATTTACGGATATGCACCTGGTATGTCCGAACTCTCTACAGAGAAATTGTCTCTAACCAACTTGCGGATGTCCTCAACAAATACAAGGCTGCCATCACTGTCATATAGAAAATGCGATGGGCGGCACAGGGATGCACACGTCGAAAGAACTGTGCCCTATTTTATAGCTGCTATGCAGAAAGACACGAATTTGGCGGTGGATTCATAGTCGGCAAGAGACTTCGACATCTGTAAGTGACCGAGCAGCCACTATTCGCTTCAAGGCGATATATTTTTACCTGGAATGGAAACAGATTCCCGCTTAAAGATATCCACAAGGTAACCTGGATATCCCCTGATCAAAATACAAGAAACCAGATTGTTCACGTGGTAATTGACGGAAGGCATGTCTCAAGTCTTATGGAAGTGCGTGTGATGTGCGGTGAAAATATTGATTCGGATCAACACCTAGTTGCATCCAAGGTACGCACGAAATTAAGCAGTGCTTAAAACACTAGTAACCAAACGCAAAGGAAGCTAAACAAAGCTGCATACCACCGAGATAGCCAATGCCTACTCCAACCAACTCTCTCAATTACTTCAAACCAACCCCCCTAATTCTGATGTTCCCAACATCCAACGGCAGCATATTGAGAATTCTATGACCACTGCCGTACTGGATTATAAAAACCACGCTTTGACAAGCCCTAGTACGATGAGGAATGTCGCGAAATGTCTGAAGAAAAGGATGCTGCATATAGGGCAAAACTGCAGCCGGAGAACAGTTACGGAGCGTTATAAAAAGAAGAAGAGGGATACGACATACCCCTTCAGGCGGAAAAAGCGTCTTTGGCTGAAAAGAGAATGCCTGGATATCGAAAATTACAGGAATAGAGGTGAAGCCCGAAAGTTCTACGAAAGGGTAAAAAGCAAAGGTTTTGGACCAGGGATTTCCACCTGTAAGAACGGTGGGAATCTGGTCACTGATATACAAAGTGTGCTGCAAATATCGAGAGAACACTTTTGTTCTCTGCTCGTCTCCGAAGGCAGCATAAGTGAGGAAATCACAATAATCATCGACGATAGAGTAGACTGTCCACCACCGAGCCAAAAAGAAATCAGCACGGCAATACCACCATAGCAACACCAAAGCTGAGGGAGCCGATGGACTGCCGGCAGATCTTTTTAAAGTCGGCGATGAGCTGGCAACGTGCATACACCAGCTCATAAACACGATTTGGCTCAAGTTTGGAATCTGAGTGTTCTATGTCCAGTGCTTAAGAAAGACGATCCAAGTTTGTGTACCAACTATCGCTGGATTAGCCTTTTACACATCACATACAAGGTCTTGTCTAGTGTGTTATGTGGAAGACTAAAGCCCATTTTAGCGAACCTGATTTAGACCTGGTAAATCCACGACCGACCCTCTAATCACACTACGACAAATCCTTGAGAAGACCCAAGAAATGTAGACTACATCGAACACAAAGCTGCATTCGACAGTCCGTTACGACATAAAATATTAGATGCTATGGCTGAGTTTGGTATTCCCGCGAGCTAATACGACTTTTCGGGATGACACTAACTGACACGAAGACTTCAGTGAAAGTTGGCAAACAATCTGACAGAGCCATTTTCTAACAAGCAAGGCTTCAGACAAGGCGACAGTCTGTCATGCGATCTCTTTAACATCATGTGGATGGCAGCATTAACACGACTGGCACCATCTTTAACAAAAGTCATATGCTGCTCACGTATGCCGATGATATAGATATCATTTGCCAAGGACTGCGGGATGTTACTGCAGCCTTTTCGAGTATTGAGAAGCAGTCGCCAGTAGCGGGTCTGGTGATAAATGAGGACAGATCGAAGGACGCTGCGTGAACGTTGACAACTATAACTTTGAAGTGTTAGATGATTTTGTCTACCTTTGCTCCGCCATAAACGAAAATAATAATGTCAGCCTCGAATTCAAAAGACGAGTATTGATTACAAACCACTGCTACTATGCGCTGAGCAATCGTTTTAGTGATAAATCCCTCCCTCGACGAACGAAGATTCAACTCTACCAAACACTGATCCTACGTTGCACTTGCTCTACAGCGCAGAATCCTGGGTAATGAAGCAGGCGGATCTATTTTATTTTCAATTCTATATCTAATTAGAAATCTAAGTCAAATTGATAAAAATTACACAACATTTATTAATAAAATCCCCAATGAAAAATCAAAAACAGAATCTTTCATATAAGTAACAATATTTGATTACTTCCGGTTGTCTTCTTACAAATCAAAGTTACGCATTCAAACGTAATCGATGCTGCTGCAAAGTAAAACGAAAGCAATAATTTATTGTCACCCAGAAATGACTGGCATCAACAACCCCCACTCACTCGGAGAACCAAAAGCCAATTCCCATAAGCAAAGACCGCAAAGAGAACGTAGCGAAAGTCCAGTCATGCTAAATAACAAACTCCACCCCACTTTGGCCATGACCAAGTATCGTCCAATATGTACAATCAATACAAATAGCTGCCGTACGAGAAGGATAACTTGCTTAGCCAACTGGAGATACCAACTGCGCCCCAACCAGCAGCAGTTGCTAGGCTGACTACAATTGCTGAAATTAAAGAAGCAAAACAAACAAAGCATCGCTCACACACCGATGGATGGAGACACGTTCGGTTATAAGCTAATGGATTGATTTATATGTTATCACCTGGAGTGCGAAAATTTATTTGTGTCACTGCAATAAATCACTACAACAGGAGACATTTCTCTTTCGGCTGTCCAGAGGACACACAACAAAGGCGTTGGGAGAGGGAGTGAGAGCCACAAGACAAGTGTTCTTTTATAGCCCACAAGCTGCGGCGGCAGCAGCAGCAGCAAGTGGTGGAGGATTACTACACTATCTAAAAGATACAACAACTTTTATTTTTGGCGAAAGTCAACGACTAGAGCTAAGAAAATTAGTAACGCCTGACTTAATGTTCATTATTAACACTTGGCTATATGGGGGGAGGGAGGGTGCACATTGTTGAGCAGATTTAGAAATTGCTGTCGTCGGGGTCTATTAGAAAAAGGTTGACAGATGAGTAATGTGAGTTTTAGCTAAAGTGATAATGATTGCTTGTAATTTGTTTTCTTGCCTTCTGTCTACTCTCCCCCCTTACTCCCTCAGCCAATCTTGTCATCCTGTTTGTTTGTTTGTTAGTTGTCTGTGGAGGATGTTAGAGTCACGTTGTGAAAATTAATCGATCCCCAAGGAGGGAACAAATCGGTGACACGAATAACAACAATATTGTGCTGTTAATAGATGTGGGTTAACATAATTAAAGATAGTCCGCCGTGTAGAAAATATAGAGAGGGGAGGCGAGAAACAATTAGCGAGTGTTGTTTTTAGGTTCGCTTGAAGTTTTATTTACAACTTTGGAATAAACTTTTCGGATTTCGCAAGAATAATGATGATGGTTTTAATAGTCAGTCTTACTAAATATTCGGGCGGTATATGCAAAATCTGATAAATGTTATATGCTATGGGTGTAAGGCTTATCCCACTACAATTACTATGGCTTTGTATTTATAAAGAAAGACAAGGCTATTGCAGTCTGAGGGGCTATCAGACTGAGAAAGGCCGACGATTGGCATCATACGAAGATTTTCCGGCTTTTGGGCGATGACATTTCTTTTCATCAACCACCTCGAGCTGATTGTAAAATTTGCCGGAACAGGGAACCGGAGCTGGTGTTTATAGCTAAGCCTCTCGTTTAGGCTACATAATGAATGCTGGGTTATTCTGGCTGAGTTACTGGCCATTCTGAAAACCGCAAAAGTTTTAATGGGATGTGGAATTTATAGTAGCAGACAGATAACCATCTGTGTGGATAGCCAGGCTGCAATAAAAGCAATCAATTCTGCATTGAGTAAATCAAAGTTAGTGAGAAACTCTAAGGAGAAATTGGAATTGGGTCTCAGGGCATTGCAAAGATTCTGGTAATGAATTAGAAGACTGGGGCTAATTGCCGACCCCCTCGATATTGTCGACAGGAACTTCGCAGGGTCAAGTCAATCGGCATGTCTAGCAAAAGCTTTTTAAACAGTGACTTTTGCATTCGTCGATAAACAAGTAGGTGCAGTTTATTGTGAATTTTTAAGTAGAAAGCGTATTAATTCAACACAACGCGAGAAGCTTCCATATACCTCATTTATGGGGTGTAAAGGGAAATGAAGCTTTTTTTAAGTTTAATAATCAGCAGAACTATTGGCAAGAGGAGGCTGTACTATATCTGATAATGACTCTGCGGAAGATGTTCAGCTGCCCAATTCGTTACCTTTTTGGCTTAGTGAATGATTGGATGTGAGAAACTGCCAGCAGACGTTGGATCTCCAGAACCGACTCTATGCTAAATCACTGTGTCCCGAATACAGCAGATCCTGATCGGCGTACATGGTTCGCATGTGCTGAAGCGATCTATGACTGTCATGTGGAATTCTAACAGGCCATTTCAATATCGGGCACTTGACCGGCAAATGGAATATATGCATACCGGACTACCACCACGTGTTTGAGGACACTGAAGGCGCAAATTGGCGGATATCCTCAACAAGCACAAGGCTGACATCACCGCAATACAGGAAATGCGTTGGACGGGACAGGGATGTACACAACAAAAGAACTGTGACATCTTTTATAGCTGCAATGCAGAGAGACAATAATTTGGATGTGAATTCATAGTCGGCAAGAGACATCGGCATTTGCGACCATCCGCATCAAGCAGTAATATTTTTACATCCCACACCCTGACGGAAGACAAAGACGAGGTCATTTAAAATGCATTCAATGAGCGCCTGGAGGAAATATATGACCGTTGCCCAGGTCATGACATTAAATTTATTCTGGAAGATTTTAATACTAAAATAGGAAGGAAATATGTTCTTGATTCAGCAGTATGCGCAACAACACCATCGACAACGGATTGGTTAGATTCGCCTCAGCAAGAAATATGGTAGTAAGTGGAACCAGACTCCTGCATATAGCTATCTTCAAGGCAACCAGGATATCCCCTGATACAAGATACCAGATTGATCACGTGGTAATCGATAGACGCATGTCCCCAGCATTATGATCGTGCATGTGATGCGCGGTGTAAATATTAACACGGATCACCACCTAGTTGCAGCTAAGTTACACACGCGATTAAGTAGTGCTAAAAACAGTTGTCAAAAAAATTTAAGCTAAGGAAGCTAAACATGACAAAGCTGCATACCACCGAGATAGTCAATGCCTACTTTAACCAAGTCCCTCAATTACTTTTAACAAACATTCTAACATACAAACAGGACACGCAGAGACACGCAGAGAGCGCTGCAAATATGGAGAGAACACTATCGTACTCTGTTCTTACGCCAAGGCAGCATAAGTGACGAAATCACATCAATCATCGACCATATCGGATTCATTAAACAACTTCTTTGAAGCTGCCCCGCTCTAGCCCGTAGCAGGCTAAGATACTTAGGGGAAGTTATATAGAAGACCTAGAGTCTCTCTTCTCAATCCGAGTAGGCAATTTTCATGCTGTGCCTTCCATGGCTAACTGGGGCAAGATGACGATTGGCGTTACCACGATTTTCTCTTCATTCTCTATCGCTCCTCTGTCTTCTTCTTTCACCACCCCTCCCCATTCTCCATTTCCTAACGGACAATCAGAATGTTATTGCTGGAAGAAGTAGCTGGGGTGATAATTCATTATACCGATTTTCAATTTATCGGCACTCGATCGGGCATGTAATCCGATTATTATACGGTCATTGTTGGCAACTCTCTTTCGTTCCTTTATAGATAACAAGGTTTGTGTCAAGGGATTGTTAGGTGTTGTTGTGAGTATTAACAGCCGAATTCCTCCAAAGATGGCGCCAGTTGGTTTTGCTGATATATTTTGCGATGTTGATAAATCATTTCCTTTCAACATCTAACATAGGATCAGTTTTTTTGGCTGGAGAACTCGAAAGTGTATGAAAATTAATTTTTCATCGATGTTGATTTGGCCAGTGCCCCGGCCGGGAATCGAACTCGGCACCTTCGGATTGCTAGTCTACGTCGCTTCAACTGAGCTACCGAAGGCTGGATTTTACCCAATCTAACCTAACTGTAAAAGTAGTCATACTAATAAAGTGTGTTCGACTTGTTTATACCCTCACCCTTAGGGTTGAGGGTGTATATTAGGGTGAGTTGATAAAAAAAAGTTGTGCCGGCCACCCCTATAATGAGATAACTTAAAAACGAACTTAACAATTTTTTTATTTTTTTATTGCCACGCCGCTTGACCCTACGCATTGGGTTTTTGTTTCATGTGTCTCTATTTATAGTCCGATCGTATTATTATTATTTACCGATATTCCGATAAATAATATTTCTGCCATAACTTCTAAATGGTCAAATGGAGAATATTTGATTATGGTCAGATTAATTATCTTGTAATAACAGACAAACTCTCAGAAATACAAAATCTTTGCCACACCCCTTCTGGTATTTTGCTTAAGACATTCGCTTACGAAATTTTGACTCAGGAATGAATATGGACTATGTCGGCTGATCATTTCTGGTACCTTGCATACTTTTTATACTGTAACCTTTTTTACAGATTTACTCCATGTTTGTAAACCCCTGGTCTAACGACCGAAAATCCTTTCTCGAAACGTTAATATTGTTGAATTTCGGCAGCATTGTGTTTTGATCACGTCTCAAATATAATGCTAAAAGGATATTAATGTATGTGAATTAATACGTCCAAAGAAACTTAACGCGCCCTTTATTTCACCTAATCTCTAACAACATTAATAAAATAAAGCATTCAAATTACAATTTAATCTCTTATTAAGATCACCACACATCAACACATTTAACCACACAAAAGGAGCCGCCAACGCCGCTGCCAGTAAAGATCAAGACACAAATCTTGGGAATAGAATTAAATCTTAATGAAACATCACACACAAACGCACACACATCTCATTGTGATTAAGATCCACTGACCTCAAAACGACATTTGGAACACCAACGACGTTTTGTTTTACTTTTGTTTTTGTTGTCGAATTGTTTTAATGAAATGGATCGTAACCGTAAACGTTTGTAAGAATGAATTACCAAAAAATTAAATTAGACATTTAAACAATGAAATTCCATTGGCAACATTAATCTTTCGAGAGAGAGAATAAAAAATCACTTTTTAATTTAATTTCGATTTAATTCACTCACAATGGAAGTGTGAGTAAGTCTATAGCACAAGAGAACCTACTATACCTACGAGCAGAGGAGACAATTAGTCTGGCACAATTCTAAGACGAAAGATCAAACAGTGCAGCAATCACCACCAACACCAACACGAACACCAACAACATCTATTGTACCCAAATGCAAAAGTGTAAAACCAATTAGGGCCATGATCCTTGTTGTCCATTGTCTCGAAGGATACAATTTTCACAACAATTACACGATGAACAATAGAATTGGCACAGGTTTAAAAAGCAATTGGTCTGCTCGTTTTACTTTGATGGTTAGAAAAATCACACTTTGTATTGGGATGAGGAGGACGGCAACAACAAAGAGTTTACATTTGGAGAAAACTAATTACCTTTTGAAGTTGTATCCTTTTGTGCATCTTGTGTTGCATGGTGTGATAATTTACACTGTTTGGCACAAAGGATCTTTTCACAAATTCGCCACACATTGTTAAGAGCAAAGGAAGGTCAGTGGATACTTGTTGGTGAGCTAAGATAGTTTGGTATATGAGAGAAAAGGGAGATGATAAAATTTATTAGGTTCTACTGTGAAAATCTTCGTTTTATGTTTTTGGAAGATAGAAACAAAAAGTAACTTTTGGCAAAAAGGAAAATTGTTATCGTCATCATAAAAGATTCGTCTTATATTAAAATCATTTGTGTTGCACTAAATATAAGGCTTTTCTTGGTCCCCGAAATTTCTGTGATGTTTTCATTTTTCGATTTTCTTTTTTCTGGGGAATAATTCAATTTAAGTCATATTAAATTCTGAACGAATCAAATCTATTTGTGTCATTGGAAAATCTCGAAATGTGTGTGGTAGCCACCTTTTTTTTAAATTCTCGTCATGCCCAAACTGAAAATGCAGTCATTCCATTTCAGCCCACTTTTTTTTTTTGCAAAAATACAACAAATTTGCAATTTTTCTCACTTCTCTTATCCTTGTTGAAGATCCTTACTAAATGGCATACCTGTAGTTTCAAACAAACTTCGAAGTATCATTATTTGTCTTTCTCTCTCTCTCTTCCTCTCCATCACCATTCTAAATAGACGTTGTAGCTCAAACTGTAATCGAGGGTGTTCTCCGACCATTTATAAACTATTTATTCCCTACAGCTACTCCTGGTGAGCCGATGTGTATTCTAATGATACTAAGCAAATGAAAGTGCTAAAGTATCCTTTTAAATTTCTGGTCAATCTTTCACACCTCAAACGATCTTCCACTGCTTCTCAGAGGTTTGTATGAAATGACCTTCCCATCTATGGCCTTTGGTTTAGCATTAGCATTACTTGGTTTCAAATTGGTTTAGCCTTTCAAACTATTAGGATTAGATTTAAGCCTTGAATGCCTATGAGAAGCGTAGCAAATCTTAAACGAGATGCTATCACAATTCTTCTGTGTGTTTTTTTTTGTGGGCCTTTAATGTTGACCGACGTTTTACAGGTGCCTCCGGTGGTTGAAATATTTGTGCACAAAGATTAGAATTCTTTGGTTTTTTGGCTTTGCATTTCTTTTCCCTATTCAATAATGTTAATGTATATAAAATACACCGTGGCTCAATTAACTTAATTTGAAGGATGCCGTATCGATTAGGTATTTTGTGTGTTGCATTAGCTATCGTCCTGTGAATTGGCATTTCCAAAGATTTAGAATAATAATTTCGATCTGTATCAGATGGTATGGTGATGATTTTGGTGGGAATTTTTATTAGGAAGAGAATTGAAGTGAAATAATTTTATGAATGATCATCATTTTGGATAACACACATTTATTAAATTATGAATGGGCGTTTAATATTGAAGTGTTTTTAATATATGCTTAGATCACACGAATTTGTGGTGAACGTTTTGTTTGTAGATTTAGGTGAACGATGTGGGTAAGGGGATATGATTTGCTTGTTTGCGAGCTAATGGATATACAATAAGGAGTGTTGGTATTTTTGCAGGATTCTGTTAAGTATTCCTATCAGCAATATAGGAGATATGCATGCCATCATGCAGGCATGCGAAGACAATCAGAAGCCCTACCCTACAACTGCAACTTTCATTTAAATTTAACATAGAGCGCCATAGGCAGGCAAGGACTGCACATTCCTTTTCTGGGAATGCATTTTTGCGGATACTTTTTTTTGGGTAAGTTTGTTCCGCATTTATTTCTCTATTCAATATCTAGAATAGTATATAACCGTGTTAAAATATAGAAAAAGCTCTAAAAGTTCAGCTTGAGCAAAAAAAAATTAATGCGATGATAAACAGTACAATAAATATACAAGTGTTAGAAAAAACTTAAATTGTAGGACTGTTGTTTTAATTGCACTTGTGTTTTAAGTAGTTTGCGCAAAAACAACAAATTTTTAAAATCCTCACACCCCCTCCCTGGAAGTTCTCTAAGACCCTCCAGGAGGTGTGCCCCGCCGGTTGGGAACGCCTGATTTAGGCATTATGTCCAGGATCGTAGTCGGTGGTGGTTCCAAAACACTTCTTTTTTATTTCTTAAATAGTAACGCGCGTGAAAAACAAGATTTTTGATTTTTTACCATTCTACAGTTGTATCAAACAAAGAAACATACAATAATGTAGCAGATTTGGCTGTTACATTTGAAAAAGAAAAGTTGCGAAGACTTCCTTGTTTTTACGAACGAAATATTAATGTAAAAAATATAAAATATGCTTAGATATTTTAAAAAATATGCCCAACAAATATGAAATATCCTTAAAAAAGGATATATTTTTAAAAATATGCTCTTAAAACCAAATTATGCCGAAATATGATTTTATGGGTAAAATATGCAAAAATATGCTCTAACAAATAGGTGTCAAAACACTTGTAGGTCTATGATACATATAAATTTCTTACCCATTTGTTAATATCTCGTTCCAAAAAAACATGCATTTGCATATTTGATTTGTGATAAGTAAAGTGTTGTCAATCATACATTTTCACTAATTAAAGTTGTATAAAAATAATTTTTTTATATCTATAGTTATATGTGTTTATTTCCGACAAACAGTGATCATATAAAACGATCATTATTGTTAAGCCTTCAGTTTATGAAATAATCCTTTTTATACCCTTAGGGTTACGCTGATACCAGAACAAGCGTAACGCAATAATGGAGACTTTATAGAACACTTTAAGAAATGTAAGTCTGTCTGGCTGGCTGAATGGCTCGGCAAAACCTTACGTTATACTTGTGAAAATTTACCAATACTCATTAGGGGTATAACCAATTTCGTACATGAGCTATTTTTTGTTTTAAATAAACATATTATTAATTTTTCTTAACCAAAACTAAAATTAACATTTTTCAAAACTTCATCGCGGTTGGTGCGTGAACTTTTTTGACCTTAGCGAAAAAATAAATATACGTTCCCATATAGTTTTTTATGCTCTATTCGACTGTGCTATGCCAATTTTGATATTTTAAAAAATTGTTAAAAAGTTATACCCCTAATACTCATATATGCAGAAAGACCCACACCTTCTGGTACCTCTCATACACAATTATTTTTTTTGTAAAATTTTTCCATAACTCCCAAATGAACTACTGTAGGATATTTGAATTTGTCAGAATAGGATTCAACTACATACCCACAAATCCTAACGGACTTATTCATAAAAAATTTCTAAAGTAGGTATGAAGCGTTCTTGAGCTAAAGTATTCCTTAACTCTAAAAAAAACTTCAATAAGAAATTTTATTCATAAACGTTTTCTATTAGTACTTTAGCTTTATGTGTACCGGTAACAACGCCGATTGTTTTTAGAAATTTATGATGTATAAAAAAATGCTTTATAATCAGATATAAAAGCTTTATAGTCGGTTAACAAACATTTATTTGCACTTATAATAACAATGAACGTAATTGTAGCTTAATTTTACATTAACTACGATTCTCATGACTGTTAGAAATACGTTAAAGTAAAAATGACATTTTAAGTTTGCATTTTCCTTTCCTCATGTTGAAATAACAATCGGATACCGATTACATTGTTTTCTTGTTTTGATTGTTATTACATCACGAATATTATTTTATTATTTAAAAAATATTTTTGAAGAATTTTGGAGAAAATGTTTCCATCAAAATGGAATTCATGAATGAAAAGTGTCTATTTAGATACTTTTCTGTGTGCGCAATGGTTAAGAAGAAAATTTCCTACACAATAAATACATGCAACAAATCTTTCCAATAGGAAAAATGCTGAAAAACTCTAGGTAAAGATCTTAAATTCATAAATATGCAATAAATTGTACAAACGTATAAATTGTATAGCCTGCTTAAAGTAGAGACAATCCTACATTAATGCATTGAAGATGAAATTTGCTTAAAAATGGTTTATAAACCTCTTATAACTTTATTTGAATACGGCCGTAAACCTTTACCTCACCTCTATACAATTTCATATACATACATACATTTTTTGTAAGTTCATACACTGAATTCAAACATATTTTGCACAATATGTAGGCTTGTGTGAGTTTGACTCAGGATTGAATATATCCAATAACTTCTATACGGACAGCAGGTCAGTTTAATTATCTTGTAATAGTAGAAAATCCCTCAGAAAACCGAAATCTTTGCCACTACCGTTCTGGTACCTCGCATACCGATGACGGACTTCACCTTCATAGTTTAACATACATATCATTTTTGGCAGTACGCTGAATTCAGTCATATTTTTGGAACGATGTACGCTAATTGTCGACTGGTCGAAAAAATTATAGATGGCCTTAGCTTCCGAACAGAAATGTGCGGGACATTTGAAGTTGATCAATTTAATTATTCTGATATACATTCATAGTAGGCGTAACTTCAGAAAATCGAAACATTTGACACACCCCCTCTGTTACCTCCCATACAAATGACCGAAATCACGCATATAGTTCTACATAGATTTTTTTTGTAAGTATACTAAATTTGCACAAGGTAAGCGTTTATTGAACGTTAACTTATGAATATTAATCGTTGTGCTGTCGCTTCAGGTAGCTTCTACACATATGAGTAAATTTCGCGAAAATATATGTTTTATAATAATTTCTTAAAGTAACTCTGTAATGATTGAGATGTAATTATTTTCAACAATACCTTTTCCCAAACGTGTTTTAGATTGTAGATTTATTTATAACTGCGTAACTGTTGATGGATAGAGAATTCATATACATAATATGGTGGGTCGATTTAAAAATCGCTCAATGTACAAGGAAAACCGTATTCTAGGGATCACAATAAGAAACTTTGCCGAAGGAACCATACTTATAAAACGAATTCTGATGTCCCGGAATTTGACCCGTAGTGTCAAAAATTTGATAAATCCCACTTTGACCATTTTGAGTGCCCCAATCGAGTCCAAATGTATGACCGACCACCACTAGCTTTGGTGGGCCGACCCACCCATGCCAGTGGCACACCCCACGGAACCCCCTGGGTGGTTCCCCATACAGACATTTTAAAAAAATCACCATTTTTGGCACTTAACATGAAAGTATCAGCGAAATAGCTATGTTTTTGTTTCTTTTTGGAGTTTATTTTGCACTTTTGAAATTTATTTTTAGAAATTAGAAATTAAATTTACTAGACACCCTAAATAGCTCATAAAGTCCACTATGATACCGGTTTTTCGTACCTTTACGCGGCATTTCATCGATATATATAGATATATTGATAAGTTGCCATATCTGTCTTTTTTTGCCTCGAAGTTCCAAACTTTTGTGATTTTCTCACTTTGTTTAAGTTTGAAGAAGTTTGTAGCCTCTATTTTATAAGGTCACCCTAATATTTACTATATGATTCAGAAAGTGAACGCTTTCACGAGTTAAATGCATATTTTTTTGGTAAAATCGGTAAACAAATAGTTATGTTATTCCAGACATCCGAGGGAATCAATTAGTTTGCAAAAATTTGGAACAAACCTAATGAACCTAAACAAACATTATGTATAAATCAGGGTTCGTATAGGCTCGCGAGCGAGCCGCTTCCCGGCTAGCGAGCCAGAAGCCCAAATAATGAGCTGGCCGAGAGTTACAAAATTTCAAATGATCTCTCAGCTCGCGAAAATCGGCTCGTGAGCAAAGAGCCCAAATAAAGTGCTGGCTCGCGAGCCAGCAGCCAAGGGCCCAAAAAGAGTCAGCTTGCGAGCCTAGAGACCAAAAAGAGCTGGCTCGCGAGCCAGGAGCTAAGAGCGCAAAATAAGAACCAGCTCGCTAGCAAAGAGCTCGCTGTTATGTACCAAAAGTACTTTTTTATGCCAATAAGTGCTTTCATGGGCTCGAAAAAACTTTTTTGTTGCATAAAGTACTTTTTTTGTAGCAGAGTCCTTTACTTTTAATGTACTTTTCGGCACAAAATACTTTTTTTGTACCAAAATTACTTTTAATGTACTATTCGGCACAAAATACTTACTTTTCAGAGTACTTTTTTGTACCAAATTTACTTTTAATGTACTTTTCGGCACAAAAAACTTTTTTTGTACCAGTTTTTTTTTTGTACCAAAAGTACTTTATATGTACTTTTCGGCACAAAGTACTTTTTTTTTTGTACCAGAGTACTTGTTCGCCGTAAGCGATGTAATGTAAAGAAAAAGAGGGCAAATAAAACACGATAGTTTTATTAAATGTACTAAAAACCAATTGCTTTATTGGTTGGTAACAATTTTACCTTTATAATTACACGATTTGTAATTAATTTGCAACAATATGCAGGGGATGCTGTCTGTAGCGATCGATAGCGAAAAGTTAACTTGAAGAGTCAACAAGTGTACGCAAGATGAAGTAAGGTGGCGGCGACTTTAAGCATTCGTTAAGTTACTTGTTAGAATCTGTAAACATTTACAAGGGTGTATTAACTAGGAGTAGACAGATTCTAACGAGAATGTAAGGTAGGGATGGGAGTTCGAAATCCATTAATTTAATTACCACGGAAATTGCGAATGTAAGATTTTGTAATTAAACAGTACTCTTTTGTACCAAATGGTTCTTTTAATGTACTTTTCGGCACAAAGTACTTTTTTGCACTACAGTACTTGTTTATGACAAAAAGTACTTTTTGGTACAGAACTTTGGTACTTAGGGCCAAGAGCCACAAAATTTCAAATGGGCTCTCGAGTAGGCTCTTTTTTGAACTCTTGGCTCCTGGCTCGCGAGCTGGCTCTTTTTGGGCTCTTGGCTCCTGGCACGCGAGCCAGCTCTTTTTGGTCTCTTAGCTCGCCAGCCAGCTAGGTCACTTCCCAAGTTCTTGGCTCGCGAGCCGATAGTTCATTTAAAATTTTGTGGCTCTTGGCTCGCGAGCCAGCTCTTTATTTGCGCTCTTGGCTCGCGAGCCGAGAGCTCGTTTGCAATTTATGGCTCCAGGCTAGCGAGCCGAGAGCCGAAAAGAGCGAGCCAATACGTACTCTGGTATAAATAACACTTTCTAAATAAAGTAGTAAACATTAAAATAGTAGCTTAAAATTTTTACAAATTCAAAAAATAGTGACAAAATCACAAATTTGCAATTTCGGGGCAAAAACAGACAATTGTGAGAAGTTATCTATACAAATGTAAATGATATCGTTGAACAGGTTTAAGGCTCTTCTTTCCAAATCAAAACTCGGTTAAGAATTGACTGAGTTATATGCTCTTAAGTGAGTAAAGATACGAAAACATGGCTATTGAAATGTAGGTCAAGATTTTAAGGGTGCTAGGATACTTTAGTATACAGGGTCATGTTTTACTCGACCAGACCGACAACATGCACTAGGTCACTTCCCAAGTTCCAAATGACTGTCACATAGTTCAATCAATGTAAAATGAAAAAAAGCTATAAAGCAGAACTATTCGAATGCAATTATTCTACTTGTTCCCATCTTAATCGAAATTTACCTTCAATTTGATTACATCTTGCACATAAAGGTAAAAATAATCATGTAGCAAAATTTTTTATCATATAAAAAAATGGTTTAAATTGAATGTATAAAAACTACGAAACAAACAAAAAAACGAATTGATGTCCAAACTATAGAGGCAAAATAAAAAAAACTGTCCGTAAGATTGAGCTGTTCGGACTACTGGATAGTCCGGACAAGCAAGCTTCCAGACTAGAGAGATTATACTGTAAACAGTTTAACTTCTCTCTCAAAAATAGACAATTTTTGATGACCTTCTATAAAATGACAGTTTTGTAATTATTGTAAGAATTACCAATTCTCCCATGGAGTTAAAGAATTACATCACGATTCTGATTATGGTAATAATAATTTTGTATATGTACCGATACATAATATGATGCACACTTTACACAATTAACAGCCGCCAATAACCCCACAATTAGATGTGTCACATTTATCATTTTATTTAAATGAAATATCTCTCGTCGACGTCTTCCCCCTCACGCTAAGCAATTACATATAACAACCAGCACTTAATTATCGACAGTGTATGAAAGAAACCAACAAGTATGATGTCAACAATAGATTATGCGGCCAAACATGTTTGATTATAAAACTGCCTTATCGACATCAAACAATTGGCAGCTCAAACTCAAACACCCCTCCGAACATAATGTGTGAAAGCCATCTTAAACACCAACAACATAAACGATAAAGAAGAGAAACATTGCACATGGCAAACAATATTACTGTTTGTCTCTTTTCTTTGCTTTTACTATAGAACTGTGTATTTAGTTTTGCTTTCTTTCTTACTCTTGCGCTGCTCTGACGTCATTGTTTGTTGTCAGCCAATGGCATAGCTGATATCGTGTATCACAAATGGATAATATTCTCTCTTGCTGGGTTTGCCTTGTTTTTCCTGTTGGTTTTATGTTGGTTTATGTTCTTTAGAAGACCTTTCGCTCAATCCCTTTAGTGGTTGTGTACTGCCACTATAGTGGTTGTCATCGTCGAGGAGTATAATAAATTTCCTTTTTGGTAAACTGTCATTGCAAAGCATAGGACAGTTGGACGGACGGAGAAGACATACAATAAGCGCTGATGGTTCTGCTGCGACAGAATTGTAGTAATTTTAACAACAATTCCTAATTGGTTTTGCACGGTCATTGCTTCAGAAAAAGCTTTCACATTTTACGTTTTGTTCTCTTAACGAAATACTATATTCTGAATTTAATTTTGTGGGATAAACAGCACACTGTTTCCTACATAGGTAACTAACTACCTATCTGCTAAATGAGACAGATTAACGATTGTTTTTTATATCAGTTAGTTTAAAAACGAAATATGTTGAAAAGTTTACAATCATTGAGCAACATGAAATTATATAACTTTATTAAATGAAGTACAAACAGCCTGAAAGAGCTAGTACATGTTACAAAAATTGGTTTACATATTATTTGCTAGAAACAGTGGAATAAAATATTAAGACCATCTGAAAGATGTTAAAAGCAGTCAAGATCCTAGAAGTCCCTACAAAGTGCTGGCATGAAAACAAGTCAAATTTTTAAAATAACAAGAAATTTATCGTAATATTTAAAACATATTAAATCATAAATTAAAAAATATAAATTTTCTTTATTACCTACTAAAAAACCTTAAAAATAAAAGTTAAGAAAATGTAAAAAAAATACATTTGTGCCCCTTTGAAATGAATTTTGTCCTAATCCCAAAAGCTATTGAAAAATCTGTTGTACAATATCGACAAGTTTTTGTCTTTCCAAATCGACCCGGCCTAACATGTATTTAAGAGTAGCAACAAGAAATCAACTTTGGTTTATCGGTAATGCCTGAGCGGAATATTGTGTCAGTTGTTATAAAAAGGACAACTTTAAGCCGTACCCCAAAGAGGTCAAAGTTCTCTTGTTTAGTTATTTGAATTTTTTGTTCCCGTTTAGTTCGAAAACGGCATGACGGATCTTTTTGATATTTTCACAGAATGTAACTGTGTGGTACTTGCATTCTTGATATATCAAGTGGGTGTGACCCAGCCCATTGAACCCTATTTTTGAAACCGCAATATCTGGAGGCAAGGCCGTAGCCAGGGGGTGGCCCACAGGGGCCAAAGCTCCACCTCACGTTATTTATTTATGGAATTTCGAATATATTGTGAGAAATTACGCATCAATTGTTTGGCATTTAAGTGTGCCGCAAAGAGGTCAAAGTACGATTTTGTGTTCAAATTGTTTATCGCTGCTGAATATTTCTGTGTTGTAGACAGATGAACAAGTCAGATGGCGTTAAATTGGTTAAGTGAAGACATATAAAAGTATATGATTGGTCTTTTCATATCTCTTATAGATATCGAGATGTTTGATGCAATGGAGAGTATCGGATGGTAATGGTTTTGGTGTCATTAGAAAGTAGACACAGTGTGTATTCGGATGAAACCAGAGACCAAAATCAGATTCAGTAGTCTTTGCTATATTTAATGCCAAAAAAAGGGTTTTAAAGCCTAATATCTCGGGAACGGAAAGAGATGTTGAAAATATGCACATGATGAATTTCATATCAAAACCTATAAAAAAAGGGACATTTTGAACCCGACCGTCTCAGATTTTAATGAAATTTTGCATACAGCGTTATTTTACCAACAGAAACATAACCTCATTTTTAGAAATTAAATTTTTGAAAATATGTGGGCGTGGCAAGGTATCGAAATATTTGAAAAATGACAACAATGTTAGCAAATATTTCGAAGGTTAACAGTACTTCGTGCGCAAAATTTATTAAGGTAAAGTCCATATTTTTGGGGGTGTCTGAAAAATTTATAATACGATTCTTGTTCTAAGCTATTAGAATTACCATAAAAATCTGTATAACTTCCAAAGTTTAGCTACTTATCATTTTTGTCACACAAATATATTAATATAAGGAAGTTAACAAGAGATGCATTTACTTAACATTTTTTTTAAAAAATAAGACAAACCCCATTTTAGTTTTTGGATATATTGTATATATTAAATAGACCTATCTAAAAATATTTTTTTTTGGGAAAAAAAGACTTGATCTTCGAAGTGTTTTCCAAGTTTAAACTTTTATTTTTGGCATATTTGGTTGAGTCATTCTATAGTAATTGCAGCTTAAAAGTACCTATTACCGTCATTTGTCAAATATTTCGATACCTTGCCACGCCCACATATTTAAAAAAAATGCAATTTCAAGAAAGAGGTTGTGTTTTTATAGGTAGAATCTAGCTGTATGCAAAATTGCATTAAAATCTGAGAGGGTCGGGTTCAATGAATATCGTTTTGATATGAAATTCATCACATATACTTTTTTGTAGATTTCAACTTCATTGTTAATTGTACCTAAATAACCCAATTTCAACATTTTGCTTTTATTTTTATTTAAAATACCCCCACTTTTGTATCAAAATTTTGACATCTATAACAGATATATATTTATAAAAAAAATTTATAAAATTTAATCATTTTTTGTTTCAATTGGTTTTGGCCCCCTTCGAAATTAAATCCTGGCTACGGCCCTGTCTGGAGGACTGTTTCTCCAATCACCTTGTAAATTTGTGTGAATGCATTTGGCAGCAAAGATCCAACTTTAAAAGGCATGAAGTATAAGATATATAAAGCTGATATTGAAAATAAGTAAAAAAACATATGATTTACTGAGACCCTGACCTTTGACCTCATTAGGGCACTGGGGATAGTCGTCCGATCTTACTCAAATTTTCGTTATGTATTTTTTACATCAAATGAACAATATTCCGCTTGGGAATGTTTACATTTTCTCAAAAAAAAAATCGTCCACACATTTTACTGTATATATGGATACGAGTGTGAACATGTTACTTACATTTTTGGTTATAATTCATAAATTGGAAATGTATTATTAAAAAAAAACAGTGATTTCCAAAAATGTTAAGTTTTAAAACGTTAAGTTACAGGTAGAAAAAACTTGATTTCTGCTCAGAAAGTCCATTAGAAGACAACGGCGGGTGTGACATTAGGAATTTGAGTTTTACAAAAATAGACATTTCAGGTTAAATTTTGTACAATTTTCCGTAGAAAGTCCACAATTATTGTGATGTATTGTTTACATTGTTTTCGATTGTGTTAAGCTTTTACTTTTGGCAAAAACTACTTTTGATTAATAAAAAACTTTTTAGAAAATAAGACGGATGTGATCTAGTAAATAAAATCCAAAAGAATGAAGAAATTAAAGTTTTTATAGAGTTCAATTATATATCAAACATAAAGTTAAACATATAAGACGATAATAAGACATATATTTATTAATTGTCTGTAGTATCGTATACATCATCATTGAAGTGGGTCAATTTTTTTTCTCGACCTAGCGGTTTTCATATCGTAATCTACGATGAGTTCTAAGGGAATATGCCCAAGAAACCATGGGTCTAATAAAAAAAATCGAGGCCCGGTTATTAACGAAAAACTTTTCGTATTGGGGAAAAAATTCAAAAAACTGCCCTGGAATCGCCCTACAGGGTTCAAATAAGTGACCGAGCCCCAGTAATTTTTCCCACCTAACATTTTTTCCTAACATACCAACCCCCTAGGAGGGCTTCCACAACAAAAATCAAATCTAAAGGAGTCAAATGTATAACCGACCACCCTAATTTTTGCAATCCCGTTTCTCAAAACATATATATCCTCTATTTTCAACCCTTTAGGTGGTTTTCATAAGATTTTTTTATTTTTATACTTTATTTTTAAAATAAGCTTCAGCCGCTCTCATGGTGCCTCCTAGAGGGGTAAAATGTATGACCGACACCCACTAGTATTTCCCTCCTAACATACCTAAACCGTATCTTATTACTCTAAGGAGCCTCTCCTACAAAATGCGCTTATGTATGTAATGGCATTTAATGTGGCCAGTAGCAAAAAAGATTTTCATGTCAATCATATTTAAGAAAACCTAAATATTGTGTTTGTTATGGCTTATGGCAGTCTTAATTTGTTACCAAGGGACGGGTGTGACCAAATGTTTTCTGTAACTAAATATTCAAATATTAAAATAAATGTTCGCAAAATGTCACTATATTATTAATTGCACTTACATTGTTAGTGTTATTGTTGAAAACTTTTAAAGTTTTATCATGTAAAGTAACAATTTTATTAAATTTTTGTCATATTTACGGCAATAGGTGTGGCTCAAAATTCGTATTACTGATAAAACATACCAAGTCGAAACCAAATAAGAAAGCAAACAGAAGTTTTGTCTTTCCAAATATAACAGTTTTTACTTATCAGGATAAATGAAATATTAGAAAATGTTAATGTAAGTCCTAGCGTATAAATATGGAGAAGAGAGTGTTCGTTACATGCTCATTTCAAGCTGTTGCCAAATTTATAAAAAATTAAAAAAATAGAATTTTCTCATTTGTCCATATTTTTGTTTTCTTCTACATATTAATTGGCCCATTTTTTTTTATAATATGAAATTATATTTTTTTCTTGTATAGTACCGTTTTACGTGGAATGCCCATATGTAAATGATCAGCGCACAGTGGTTCCTTTTTGGTTTTTTTTGGAATTAATTCTGTAACTTTTGAACGGGATAATGCTATCTTGATGAAATTTAAAATAGTTAAAGCTGAGGTGTTTTCGAGATGATTTGGAAATATTCGGCTCCCGAGGTGGTGTGGGGGCCACTGCGTGGCCCTCCAAAGTTGGTCACCTCGGGTGTTTCAAAATTCAAATGCTTGAGGAATGTGCATTTATAACCCGATTTAAAAGATTTGCATTTAGATAGTGCTTCAAAAAACCTTCAAAAAACATGCTTACATGCACATGTTATCTCATTTTAGGTCAAGAGATATTTGAGAAAATAAAAAAAATTGTGTCATTTTTGGACGAGGTTGATTTAGTATTTTTAAGAGTGTGAGCTCAGTTTTTCCTTGATTTTAAAGATATTTATACCGTTAGTTAAAATTCTGAATGAAATTTCTGAAAAAATAATTCAAATATTTTGTTCCAATCAAAAGTTATAAGCATCGCAAGTAAAAGATTCCAAAAAAAGGCATATTTTTACTGTTTTTTTGCAAAAAGGCGACTGCATTCTTTCGTTTGTAAAAAAAAAATATTTCTTCCGGGAAGTGGCAATTTCATAATTATTCCTCATAGAAATGTTGATGCAGATGCATTTAATTGTAAATTTGAATCAGTTCAGCAAAATGGTTCCCCGGCAAGGGAAGTCAAAAATACCCCATTTTTGAAAAAAAAAAATTTTTGTTTTTGAAAATTCTCAAATCGCAAAACGCCAACGAGAAAGCTCATTATATATTTTTTTGACCACATATGTGGACTAGTTAACCGTAACGTATTTCAACATCCCTACCATAAACAAAGACAGTGTGGCCATTTTAGTAAAAAATTCGGAATTTTGGAACATATTTTCCCCGTTTTGGGAATTTGGGTAGTTTGTTGTAAGATATGGCAACATATTGTTATTCGTTTTTTTAAGGACAATTTTATGTACATTATTCCAAAATTTCATTAAGATATTTCAGTCCGTTTGGATTTTACGCTATTTTTCATATAAGATATTATTTCTCCAAAAAATACGTTTTGACCAAATTTTATATTTGACTCAGAATTATGTCCAAAATAAAATGTGCTTTAATTAATTTTTGTAAATTATTAAACTTTATGTAATTCCCTTTCCATTGATATGCAATACTTGTATGTCAAGAGTTTATTTATTCTTTATAATTATAATCAACTTCACTACCTCCGTAATAAAAGTATATATCGTGAAACACACATATATATGGGGGCTATATCTAAATCTGAACCGATATGCTTAGTTTTGTTACCACATCATAATAGTGAAAAAAAACTAAGATGTGCAAAGTTTTGTTAACACCAGAACAAAAATGTGGTTTTTGGCTACAATAATGTATAAAAGGTTATGCTAATTTGTATGGGAGGTACCAGAAGGGGCGGGGCAAGCGGACCCATTATTTCAGTATATACTACACTCTGTCAAATAATAATACCATCCAAATTTTAGCTTCGTAGAGTCCTCCATCAGGAAGTTAGTGACAATATAGTGGTTTTAGTGAAATAGGTAATTTTGTATGGGAGGTACTTGAGGGGGCGTGGCTATTTCGTCCATTTTCCAACCAACATTACGGCTAGTGAATTTTATGCCACTGGTAAATTTCTATTCAAATTGATTAAGAACTACTCCAATTATCGTCTAACCATTTTCCCAGCCGGCCAGACGGACATAGCTATATTGGGTTAAGAAGCCCCGAAACTTATTTTTTCTGAAGGAATCTAGGGTCTCAGTTATATGCACTGATGGGCTTAACTTCTTCCCGTATAAAACTATATATTTCCTATTCGATGTTACTGAGATTAAACAAATTTTGTTCAAAATTTGTTAAAAATGGTAATAATAACAATAAAAAGCAGCAAAAACATATGAATATTGCATTAAAAATCAAATATATAACTTTAAAATAATTTTTCTGGATATGTTTATGCAATAAGAGACATTTTTCGTAATTTGTCTCTCATTCCTGTGTATAGGGATTTATAAATCATAAATAACTTAATTAAAGAGTCTATGGGCTTGTAAGATTTATTTAAAAGTAACGACTCCATAATAATTTTTTAGTCTCATGTGTACTAAAAATATCTCTTATTGCATAAATATTTTAAGCAAAATTATTTTTAAGTTATAAATTTGATTTTTAATACAATATTCATATGTTTTTGCTGCTTTTTATTGTTATTATTACATTTTTAACAAATTTTGAACAAAATTTGTATAATCTCAGTAACATCGAAGAGGAAATATATAATTTTATACGGGAAGAAGTTAAGCCCATCAGTGCATATAACTGAGACCCTAGATTCCTTCAGAAAAATAAGTTTCGGGGCTTCTTAACCCAATAAAGCTATGTCCATCTGGCCGGCTGGGTAAATGGTTACGACGATAAATGAAGTAGTTCTTAATGAATTTCAATAGAAATTTACCAGTGGCATAAAATTCACTAGTCGCGATGTTGGTTGGAAAATGGGCGAAATAGCCACGCCCCCTCAAGTACCTCCCATACAAAATTACCTATTTCACTAAAACCACTATATTGTCACTAACTTCCTGATGGAGGGCTCTACGAAGCTAAAATTTGGATGGTATTATTATTTGACAGCGTGTAGTATATACTGAAATAATGGGTCCGCTTGCCCCGCCCCTTCTGGTACCTCCCATACAAATTAGCATAACCTTTTATACATTATTGTAGCCAAAAACCACATTTTTGTACTGGTGTTAACAAAACTTTGCACATCTTAGTTTTTTTACACTATTATGATGTGGTAACAAAACTAAGCATATTGGTTCAGATTTAGATATAGCCCCCATATATATGTGTGTTTCACGATATATACTTTTATTACGGAGGTAGTGAAGTTTGATTATAATTATAAAGAATAATTAAACTCTTGACATACAAGTATTGCATATCAATGGAAAGGGAATTACAAATGGTTTAATAATTTACAAAAATTAATTAAAAGCACATTTTATTTTGGACATAATTCTGAGTCAAATATAAAATTTGGTCAAAACGTATTTTTTGGAGAAATAATATCTTATATGAAAAATAGCGTAAAATCCAAACGGACTGAAATATCTTAACGAAATTTTGGAATAATGTACATAAAATTGTCCTTAAAAAAACGAATAACAATATGTTGCCATATCATACATCAAACTACCCAAATTCCCAATACGGGGAAAATATGTTCCAGAATTCCGAATTTTTTACTAAAATGGCCACACTGTCTTTGTTTATGGCAGGGATGTTGAAATACGTTACGGTTAACTAGTCCACATATGTGGTCAAAAAAATATATAATGAGCTTTCTCGTTGGCGCTTTGCGATTTGAGAATTTTCAAAAACAAAATTTTTTTTTTTTCAAAAATGGGGTATTTTTGACTTCCCTTGCCGGGGAACCTTTTTGCTGAACTGATTCAAATTTAGCATTAAATGCATCTGCATCAACATTTCTATGAGGAATAATAAAGAAATTGCCACTTCCCGGAAGAAATATTTTTTTTACAAACGAAAGAATGTAATCGCCTTTTTGCAAAAAAACAGTAAAAATATGCCTTTTTTTGGAAACTTTTACTTGCGATGCTTATAACTTTTGATTGGAAAAAAATATTTGAATTATTTTTTCAGCAATTTCATTCAGAATTTTATAAGCTAACTAACGGTATAAATATCTTTAAAATCATGGAAAAACTGAGCTCACACTCTTAAAAATACTAAATCAACCTCGTCCAAAAATGACACAATTTTTTTTATTTTCTCAAATATCTCTTGACCCAAATGAGATAACATGTGCATGTAAGCATGTTTTTTGAAGGTTTTTTGAAGCACTATCTAAATGCAAAAAATCTTTTAAATCGGTTCATAAATGCACATTCCTCAAGCATTTGAAATTTTGAAACACCCGAGGTGACCAACTTTGGAGGGCCACGCAGTGGCCCCCACACCACCTCGGGAGCCGAATATTTCCAAATCATCTCGAAAACACCTCAGCTTTAACTATTTTAAATTTCATCAAGATAGCATTATCCGTTCAAAAGTTACAGAATTAATTCCAAAAAAAACCAAAAAGGAACCACTGTGCAGCGTCAAATACTGAGTCGATTTTAAGATATCAGTCCGTCTATCCACACGATTACAGCCGTAGTTTAAGAGATATCGAGCAGAAATTTTAAATGCAAGCTTTCATTATCCAAGCGGAGATTGAGTTTTAAGATACAAACTTCCCCTTTTTGGGGTCAGTCCCAGTGTTTACAGCCATAGTTTAAATGCTATTGAGATACAATTTTACCATATGAATTGCCCAGGGAGCACGGTTGTAATTTAAGAGATATAGAACTGAAATTTGTTAGGCAAGTTTCTATCCTTTTAACGGGGGTTAATTTCTAAGATGAGCAATATCAAACAAAAACTGTCTCCTATAAAAACTTCACCTTTTTTTGGGGTGTCCGCCATTCTGTCCCCGCGAATTCAGCCGTTTTTTTAAACAATATCGAGCTGAAATTTAATATGCAAGCTTAAATCTTCTAAGGGAAGGTTAAGTTCTAAAATAAGCTAATAAACTACTTTGACGTCCCATAAAAATTACCCCATTTTCGGGGTGTCCGTCTATCTGTCCCCCGATTACAGTCGTAGTTTAAGAGGCATCGTGCTGAAATTTGGTATACAGGCATCTATTCTTTAAGCGGAGGTTCTGTTATAAGGTGGTCAAAATCGGAAAGTTTTTGAAAGTTAAGTTTGACATTTCAGAAGTAATAAAAATTTACTGACCAAAAATAGATGCATTCGGCTAAAAGTAACGTCCGTTTTTGCAGTTGATAAAAATATAGTTGTATGCAAATAACCAGTTTTATCGTAATTTTTACAAATGGTGAAGGGTATATGAGCTTCGGAATAGCTGTAGAATATTACCTTACTAGTTTTTTTTAATATAGTTTGAAATGCCTTTATGTCCACCCTGTTCTTATAATCGTTTATCTAAATCACTACGGATGGACCAGTCTTCTAACTTTGTATGACATATATAATTAATTGGGACCGGCCGTGGCATGATGGTTAGAACACGCGACTACTATGCAGGAGATCCCAGTTTCAACTCCTGGCTCCAGCCATCTAAAAAAATAAACTATAAATTTTTCTACTCCATCGATGTTGTCGTCAGCAACTTCGCAGTATAAGTGTCGAGTCAATCGACATGCCTAGTAAAAGGTTTTCAAACAGTGACGTTCGCATCCGTCGATTAACAAGTAGGAACCGTTTGTTGTGAATTTAAAAATAAAAAGCGTGTTAATTCACATTAACGCAAGAAGCTATCCCATACCTCATTCAAGGGGTGTAAAGGGAAATTAAGGAAGTAGTATGTAATTAATGCTGTGTCATTTGAAGCGTTTATTTGCTTGATTATAAATCATTTATGTATATTATGTTGGCCCCATTTGTATGGAAGCCAAAACCAGCATCGATGTTCCCGACTTAAATGCAAGTTTGTTTCAATTTATTAATATTCTCAAAATTTTGCGCTGATATCACTGGCAGTTCGTCAGCTGGACTGCCTTAAAATAATCGCAGAAATTTTTTATGATCAATGAAATGAACGGCGCTTATTTTGTAAAGGAAAAAAACACAATGTTGTTTAATACCGACAAAAAATATTTCGACAGTCTAAGCATCTCAATCTAATTTTGAAATCAGAAAATATTTACAGTGAATACGTAGAAAAAAAAGTAATTTTAAAGTTAAAAGATTTTGTACCAATATTCCTAAAATAACACAAATATCATGGCAGATTACTTTTTAAAGCAATGTTTTTTATAAATTAATACTTAATTCCACGATTTCATTTTATTAACCTATTTAGACCCAACCATTTCATGTGATAATTTCGGCTTTAAATGGGTTAATAAGTTTCAGGATTTGAAGTTAAAGGTCAGCAGTTTTCGTACTCTAAAAATTGTGCAAAGTCCACAGTATTTTGTATTAATGTGTTACGAACGCTGAAATTTCATATGGAAATAGTGTATTAACAATTTGGTACTTGTATTTTCACAACTCAACGTTTAAATGGATTTCTTGCGGACCAAAATGTATTTGTATCATTGATTTAAGAAATGTGTACGTACAACAATAAGGACACAGAAGAAAACACACACATTTATTTGTATATACGAGTATATAAACATTCGCGACGCCTAAAGAAATTCATTTTATTTCATTTGTAATTGGACGTAATTCAATTTAAAAATAATTGTTTGCTATAATTTCATTCGTAATTTTCATTCTCTGTATTTAACCTCAAATGCGACGACGACGACAACGACAACAATGAATGTAAATGCAAAATTTTTATGGAACCAACAAAACAAACATCAGCTAGGGGAGGAAGGGGGAGATGTTATAAAATGTCATGCCAATGGCACAGAATGGCTACGAGATGGCCAACCCATTTTCTGTAGGTTACTAACATACGCAGAAAAATACTTAACTTAATGAAATGTATCTGTAATTATTATGTATACTTTGTATCGTTGAAATTGTAGAGTATATTTCAGTTGATCAGGAGAGAAGTCATGTGGATGGAAAATTGAAAATGAAATGAGTTATTATTGTTATATATACTAAATACAGTAAGGATATTAGTGCATATAACTAAGTTATTGACTAAAATAATGAACAGTTGTAGTCACAATGCAACCCTTTTGAATAATAATGAGCATTGCGAATGCATGTATGAATACACATTCTAATTCATTCCAATTCAAAAAATTCAAATTTGACATGTAACATTATTAAAAGGATCTAGTATACACAAATTTATTCTGAACACGCTTTCGTAATCCAAAATTAAGATACATAAATGATAACAACAGGGCACTCGTAACATAATTCTACCTATACCCGAAAAGTACATAAGTGTACTATAATACCAAAAGTTGATTAGTCCGTTTCATATCGAAAAACGTTTTTTTTTTACTAGATATGTTTTTAAGATCAAGTTGGCAATAGTGCATTTGTCAGAGATAAGTGGAAATGGTATACTCATATGTCTGAATGAGATTTCCAAAAATTGAATCGGCTTCCTGTAAGATTTTGAAAATTGGACATATCAACTTTTACCGTATTGGTATAGAAATATATAACATTTTTGCATTACTGATTGACTGACTGACTGATCGCTGGTACCATCCCCCAGACCAAACGGTTAAAGCTATATTCGATAAAATCAACATAAGCATGCGACTTATAGAATTAGCAAGCTGCACGAAGTGATTTTTTGAAATCGGTACTTTAGGGGTAAAAAAAAGGGGTCGAAAAGGGATAATACTAGTACCATCACCTAGACCAAACGGCTAAAGCTATAATTGCGAAAATCTATACGCTAGTTCTCTTTATCGAATTGGTAAGGTTTACGAAGTGATTTTTCATTTGGGGTAAAAGAAGGCACAAACGAGATAATACTGGTACCATCACCCAGACCAAATGGCTAAAGCTATGATTGCCATTCTCTCTATCGAATTATACGATGATTCTCTCTATCGAATTAGTGAGGTTCACAATGAAATTTTTCGAAATTTCTACTTCAAGGGGTAAAAGAGGCACAAAATGGTATAAAACTGGTACCATTAATAATAATAAAAAAATGAGTATTTATTTTTTGGAGTAGTTGGAAGATTTGAACAGATTTTTTGAATTTCGTACTTTTACGGGGAAAAAGTCCGAAAAGGGGTAAAATCACCTAGGCTAAAGGAAGAATCTTGAAAATCGGGGTGAACATTGTTTTTTGGAGTAGTTGTTCGCTTTGAATGGATTCTCCAATTTCCTTCTTTTACGGGGAAGAAATCTGAAAAAGGGTTGAAACTGGTACTATCACTTAGGCTAGAGGTAGAATCTCGAAAGTGGTAGTGAATATCTTTTATTTTTTGTTTCGAGTAGTTGTGCAATCGGCGTCGGGAGTGTGATGCAAGGCAAATCTTCTGATCGGCTTAACTTGGCAAACCCAGAGTGATCCTTGCCAATTGCACTTCAAGTCTACTCACAGAGCTGCGTTTTCGTGGTACTACTGCGAACGGAGTACCTCCACGTGGTGACGCCTGGAAACGTGCTTCTGACACCCGTCAGAGCACGGCTAACTGTGAGGGGCGAAACCTAAAACCCAGGCACGTCAGCTCAGAGTGAGCGGTACCCTGGTCAGCGTCTGACCCAGAATGGGCGGCTGCAATAAAATCCTGGCAGGAGGAGAAAACTGCGACGTTGTGCGCTGGGCTTGCAACCCGCCACTGACGTTTATACTATTGCAATGAAAAGAAGTAAGATAAGAATAAAACGGACCCCCCAAAATGTTGACGACCACCGCAAACGAATTAAGCACCATGACTTGAGGATATGCACCTGGAATGTAAGAACACTGTATAGACCAGGGGCCTCCATCCAACTGGCGGAAGTCCTCGAAAAATACAAGGCTGACATAACCGCTTTACAGGAAATCCGGTGGACGGGACACGGGTGCTCGCGCATGAAGACGTGCGTGCCAGAAGGTGATTATGGAGAAGGTGATGAGAAAGGCTGGTGTCAACATGTCTGGCACCATATTCCACAAGAGCCACATGCCACTAGCCTATGCCGATGATATATACATCATTGGTCGAAATCTGCGGGATGTTACTGCAGTTTTCTCATCACTAGAAAAGGAGTCAGCAAAAATGGGTTTAGCGGACAACGAGGACAAAACAAAAATAATGATTTCGACGAACAAAGAGTCCTCTTGTTGGGGACGCACCGTGAACGTTGACAATTATTGTTTTGAGGTAGTCGACGAGTTTACCTACCTGGGATCTTCCGTCAACAAGAAAAATAATGTCAGCCAAGAAATTAAACGGAGAATAGTGCTAGCCAATAGATGTTTCTACGGACTTCGGCAGCACTTTAGTAACACCACCTTATCTCGGAATACTAAGAAACAGCTTTACCAGGTGCTAATCTTACCCGTTCTTTTGTATGCTGCCGAATCATGGGTGCTTACGACAACGGACATACAAAACCTGGGAGTATTCGAGAGAAAAGTACTCCGAAAAATGTATGGACCTATCTGTGTCGACTGCGAATTTCGCCATCGGATGAACCATGAGCTGTATGAGCTTTACCACGACATCGACGTAGCTAAAAGGGTCAGAATGCAACGACTACGATGGCTGGGTCATGTTGCCATGTTGGATGTAAATGCTCCAGCGAGAAAGGTGTTTGAAGGCGAACCTGAAGGACGGCGCAGAGCAGGGAGACCCAAACTCCGTTGGAAGGACCAAGTGGTAGGCGACGTGCCACCATCTGGTAGGACTAACTGGAGAACACATGCACAAGACCGAAGCGTGTGGAATTCTTTCGTACTTCAGGCCTCAAACTTATGAAACATGTTCGTAAGTTGTAATGGGCCACTTAAGTAAGTAAGTTGTGCGATTTTTCGAAATTCGTACTTTTAGGGGTGAAAAGTCCGAAAAAGGGATAAAACTGGTACCATCACCCAGACCAACGCGAAATTGGGGATGAATATTTATGTGTTAGAAAATTTGTGCGATATAAAGGGATTTTTCGAATTTCATAGTTTTAGGGGGGATAGTATAAAAAATGGAAAAACTGATACCATCAGGCAGACAAATCATCATTCATTTTTTTGGGATAGTAGTGCGATATTAAGAGATTTTTCGAATTTTGTGCTTTTAGAGGGATTGAGTCTAAAAAAAGGGATAGAACTGACACCATCATGACCGGCCGTGGCATAGTGGTTAGAACACGCGACTACCATGCGGGAGATCCGTGGTTCGATTCCCGGCTCCAGTCATCTACATTTTTCTTTCATTGTCGGCCCCCTCGATGTTGTCGACAGCAACTTCGCGGTATAAGTGTCAAGTCAATTGGCATGTCTAGTAGAACTTCTCAAACAGTGACGTTCGCATTCGTCGATAAACAAGTAGGTGCCGTTTGTTGTGAATCTTAAATATAAAGCTTGTTTATTTCGCAACAATACGATAAGTTATCCCATATCTCATCCATGGGTGTTAAGGGAAATTAAGTTTTTTTAAGTTTCTCCAATCGCCTTGTGTGTGGATGCATTTGGCGGCAAAGTTCGTGATCCAACAAAAAATGGGCTGGATCGAATCATTGGACGTGATAAAAAACTTGAAACTTTTTATGTGTTTTTGGTACAGTATGAATTACAGCCAGGGTGAATGTGGACTGTGCCACGCCCATTTAAAAGAAACTGTTATAACAGCCACATTTATAGTTTGATCGTCCTAAAAATTTGGTAGTATAGTAGAGATATAACTATACGATTTAGAAACAAGTTGACAAAAAGGGCAGAGGCGCAGCCCACACATGGCAATACCATGTTTGTGAAAAGATATACAATAATTTTTTTTTTAGTTTTAAGTAAAAACATAGAATTTACTAAGAACCTGACCATTCACCTCTTTGGGGCACGGCGTCCGGCGTAAGTCGTCCGAACTTACTGAAATTTCCGTCATGTTCATCGATTACAATGCTGCATTCGACAGTCATTTTGGTATCCCCGCGAAACTAAAACGACTTTGATGGATGACACTGACTGACACGAAGTCTTCAGTGAAACTTGTCAAAAATCTGACACATCTTTCTACCAAGCGAGGCTTTACACAAGGCGATAGTCTGTCTTGCGATCTCTTTAACGTCGTAATGGAGATGATCGTGCGAAAGGCTGAAGTAAACAAGAATGGTACCATCTTCAACAAAAGTCACATGCTCCTGGCGTATGCCGATGATATAGATATCATTGGCCGTGGGTTGCGGGATATTGCTGCTGCTTTTTCGAGCATTGAAAAGCAGTCGGCAAAAGTGGGTCTGGTGATAAATGAGGAAGAATCCAAGTTATTTGATTCACCGAACAAAGAGTCCACTCGACTGGCACACGTTGTACGAATGAATGGTAATATTCCAGCTCGAAAGGTTTTCGTCAATAAACTCGAAGGGCGGCGCAGGAGGGTGCGACCAGAACTTCGTTGGAGGGACCAGGTGAAAGAGCTGTTATCTACACTTGGTGTGACAAACTATCTACGGAGCGCAAAATACCGAAGCGCTTGGAATTCTTTTTTACGTGCAGTTAGTGATAGATGAATTTCTGTTGCTGCTGCCAATTAAGAAGAGGAAAAAACATTTTTTACATCAGGTGCCAAACATTCCTTTCACTCACTTTCATAATCTAAGTTATGAGAGAAAATAGGAAAAATAAGTCAGATGTATAAGTTTTTAAAAAACCAATTGTTTTTTATTTAATTTTTTTTTATTTTGGGAATTTAACTGCTGTTTTGAGTGGTGAAAATTACATTATATTGTTTAATTTGATTCTATCGTATGATAATAAATTTATGAGTTCTTTAAACTTTTCTCACCTAAACTTGACATTGTTTATTAGAAATTTAAAATTTTCCGCTGCAACTCTCCAATCATCATGCTTGCTTCATCTGTGGTCTCTTGCCTAAGTCAATTATTTATTTATTACTGTATATTTTTATTATTATTATTGCCGATATTCCTAATTGTCAAATTCCAAATTGTCTACAACTGTGGAACTGTATACAACCCTTAAGGGGACTGTCAAACATTTAATGGGAGCGGTTTCGTTCATATTTCATTTCTATTTCCATTTCATTTATACAATTAGAATTTTATGTACTAATGATTATTAAATTGTGGTTCGTAATGTTAACATGATTGTGATCAATTTGTATTTGTTGGTTTTGTTGTCTCTAAATATGTATTTATTTTCCTCTATTCATTCGATATTAATTTGTATTTATTATTTTTATAGCGGTTGAATTGGAAAAAGGGGTTTTGTATGTTGAAAGAGTGGGTAAATATTTATTAGTTTGATTATTGTCGGGAAATTGTTTATAATTAACAAATGTGTATGGGAAATATGTGAGTAGTTATTATGTAAAAAGAAAAGAGATCTACAAAATATATTGCTAATGTTTGGAGGAGTGAATAAGCAGCGGAATAAATTAGATAGGGGATATGTTTTATATAGCGTCTGTTATGTGAAAAGTTCTTTACGGCACAAATAATAAAGGATAAATGAATGGGTAGTCTTCATACATCTCTTGTTTTCCATATTGACAAGATTAGTGGAACTACGGAATGAAGTAACAATTTACTTAAAAGGAATAACAGAATATATTGAGCATCAACTGGCCGAAGAAATCGTTCTCAATCTTCTCTTTTTTTACGTTAAGCATATCGGCAAGGCCACGAAAAATGAAACCACATAGATTTTTTTTTCTGTCACAAGGTCCAAATTTTTTTTTACATTTCAAATGTCAAATATGTATAGAATCTGCCAGCACTGTATGCCAGTGCAAAATTTGTGTCTGCTTTGACATTTTACATCCTTTTCATAAGTGGCACGTGCAAGGTGTATTTGGAAAATATACCAATATCGGCAAAAAAGGTAAATTTTGTTGTAATTTTTTTATACTTTAGGCAGTTGATTACTTTTTTTGGATAGAATATAAATCGAACTATTGATTAGCAAACAAATTTGTGTACAAAGCTTGGCTTTTGGATTAATTAGGGCTTATAGTAATCAGCCGCAAATCAATGGTGACGTTACTGACAAATTTTTATAAAATGTTTTTTTATGCATTAACTAATTAGAAAAGATGTTGGATGAGCTGATTTTTTTTTTTGTACTTTTGAAGTACTTTCATACTCAACGCTTAAATGAAGCATTATTTGCATATAGCAGGGTATTTTTGCAAAAAAAGATTGCGTGACGTTAGTGACGAATTTTTTTAAAGTTTTTTTTTTACTTTTTATACCATCACCTTAGGCCTGATGGTATATATCATTTGATACGAAAACCAGTAAGAAAGTTTCAGTCGGGCAAACCGACTTTCATATACCCTCACCATCAGTAAAACATAAAATTTTCTGTTATATTGATATTATTACTCGATTTCCAAAGTGTGCGGAGTGGTACATTTGTCTGGGAAGTACCATAAGGGGCTCGGCTAGACTTTCAGTTTTTTTCTCCGAAACTTTGTCCTGTTATAGCTTAAACAAATACAGAATTTGGTTACCATCGTGTCGGGTGTATTGATATTATAACTCCATCTCTTAAGTGGGCGGAGTGGTACATTTGTTTGGGAGGTACTAGAAGAGGCGTGACTAGACTTCCAATTTATTTTCCAAAACTTTATCCTGTTATAGCTTTACTAAGTACAGAATTTGGGTACGATCCTGTTGGCTGTATTGATATTATTACTCGATTTCTAAAGTGGGCGGAATGATGTATGATGTATGGGAGGTACCAGATGGAGCGGGGCCATGTAGCCCATTTGCAATACCGTAAGTAGTTTTAGGGAAATATTAACTCGTGCAAAATTTCAAATCGTGCGCACCAGCCGAACAGCCAGACAGACAGACGAACATGGCTCAAACGACTTAAAAAGTCATGAATCAAATTTGGTTCAAAGAAAGCTAGGGTCAAAAGTGACTCATTCTATGTGTTACACTTTTGGGTCGTATCAAATGATATATACCCTCATCCCTAAGGGTGATGGTACAAAAAGGTCGAAGCAATGAAAAAATTGAGGGCTAACAGAAAAGAGGAAGAAATACTGAACTCATCACAGTTTAAAAACAATTGCATAACAAATATCAGTATGGAACTGCTTCGCAACGTCGCACGGAAAAGAGTGCGTAGACAGAATCGGAGCCACAGTAAAGTGTGTTATACGCAATCAAATAAAATCTCGTCACTGCATAGTAAACAGTGCACGGGAATTCGTTGAGGCGTTCCAACATACACAATCGCAAATATTAGTTGCGGAAGTTGCTGAAGAAAAGTTTAACAAAACTAATACCATTTTGAATACGGCCACAATTTTCGCAAACGCAAAAATCATTTAAGAAATAATTAAATTAACTAACACTCTATCATACAAAAATCAGCTCTAAAGGGCAGGCCTGATTTATTACAATTTTTTTTTTATGTTTGTCTAATATCTCCCCAGGTTGCATCTTAAAACTCCTATACGATAATTTTTTGGTAGTTTAGGGTCCCTCTATTAACCCAAGAGAAAAAAAAACAGAAAATCCTGACGAAATTCGTACGTGTGACGTTACTGACATTTTTGCGTAACGTTACTGACGCTGCTTTTGTGGCGTTTACGTTATTAAAACATAAAATTTAAGCCCACCTTTTGAATAAAAATCATCTTTCATCCTTCCTTATTTAAATACTGGGATATTATAAACATGAACTCTTTCAATTCGCTAATTTTTACACAAACGTTCAGTAACCTCAAAACGCACTTCAAAAAATCGGTGACGGCTTAAAATGGTCATAACTTCACAACAAAACGAGATACAGCAAAATTGTCTGCGTATGAAACAACAGTTGTGATGAGATCTTTCATATGCCGCTCTCAAATTGGGAGAAATAATTGAATTTAGTAAAGATATTGACCAAAATATGTATACGAGCGTGACGTTACTGACGGTGGCCTTGCCCATATATATTTAAAAGGAAGTCTTCAAAGGGAAGACTTTGCATATGTAGTCCAAACTTGGTATTATTTTTGCTAAAGACAACAGGTTGCGATAAACATAAAGTAGCGCTGTAAGAATTTGAGATACTTTAATTAAACACTTTTGTTAAGTTTTATTCAAGTAACTCAAATTTCTACAGCAAAAACGAAATCAATCAATTGGAAACAATTGTATGTAGCTACTTCATATTTGTCGCAAACCCGTTGTCAGCTATCAAAAACATTTCATAAAAAACAACAGATGATATTTAACATATAACCAACCCCACCTTAATTATGCTGCTGCTGCATTTGGCACAGATAACCGCAAAATACAGACATAATTGTTCATGTGCTATATGGATTGTAATACGAGTACGAGTACTCGTCGTACAACCTAAAAATGAGATATCTTCGAAATTATGCTGGAAATTAATGTAATTATGCCACAAAGACAAACGGCGATGCCAGTAGCCACAGAAGTGACATACACTTGACACATGAATTATGTATGAATTTTAAGCCCCAAAATATGTAAATGTGTATTTGCTGACATCGACATCGACTACTATGGCAAACAACAACGAAAAGGAGTAACTTACATGTTGATGATGAAGTACATAGTAACATATCACATTGGCAGCCACAAAGAGAAAGGCCCTCACAATGCTCAATTCACATACAAGTGGAGTTTACATTTGTAACTCCCAGCCAAGTAAGATGCCACACCTTGTGTGACATTAATTACCGCTATACACAGAGTTACCGGTAGTGGTATTAACAGACATAAACAGATATTTTATGGGACAATTTGAGACGACGACGATATGGCCAAAATAAACGAAATGGCTGAAATGAGCGACAGCAAAAAAACTGTACTATATTCAGTTTTGTTGTGTGTGTGTGTAAGCAAAAGACTTGATACTTCCGCTAAATAAACTGAAAACGGTCAGCAGTTTTATTTTTTTTAATTTAATTAAAAATCCCTCTTTGTTGAGCAAAATAATCGCTATGACTTGATGATAAACTGTCAGCCAAATAAGTTGTACAATTTACAGTGTGGAATTTTAAGCCAGTAACGGTATTTGTTTATGTCTTTTATGGCACTTTAGCTTTTCTATTTTATTTTCTAGTATTTACAGCAAGATATGTTATTGCCAATTGTTTGTTAGCCATGGCGATACAAAATGAAAGTTCAGCTTTAAGATATATAACTGCAAAAACTAATTCATAAACTAGAGCATAGAAAGAGAGAGAGAGAGTGTGGTATGAAAAGGCATATGGTGCCATTAATAATTTTGAAGTTAAAGTAATATGTTGTTGTTGGTATAAGAAAGAATGCTAAAAAGCAAATTTTATACTACCTTTGCAAAGCTTTTTTTGTTCGTAATAATGAATGTCCCTAAAGCGAAACGGAAACATGTAGACTTCAGTTCATGATATAACTCCGATTTTGGTGGACATCTTCAAGGCTTGTATCCAACTATGTTGTGTTTCTGAGATATGAAGGGAGCCCTTTTATACCTTCCCAACTACAGACCAATAAGCCTTTCATCCTTTATGCTGACAGTTTTGGAGATAATAATTGATATGTTGATAAGGACATCTTTAAGCCCTCACAGTCTGAGCACCTCTCAACATGCGTACATCGTTGGAAGATCAGTTGAGACTTGGTTGGCTTTACGGAACGCAACATAAATTAAGGTGATTTCACTTTAGTTGCCTTCCTGGATGTGACGTCATGTGCAATTAGGAACTCTTTGTAGAACATTAATGTATCACGTCTGCTGGTGAATATTGTTGATTGTATGCCTAGAAACTGTGTAGTCGTGTAGTGTAGTAGAAGAACTCCACAGGCGGGAGTTCTGTCCCTCTTCTTTGGCTTCTTGTGATAAACGTAATAATCGTTCAATGAGGACGGTAGGGAAATTGTGGTATATGCGGATAGGTGGGAAATTTCTACCATCGATGTGTAACCTTATCCAAACTACTATTGGAAATGTTGTACGATGGGCCATGTGGAAAACGGAATTAGTTCTCTTCTACACGTAACTGAATGGGTTTTAACTGAAGCTCTCAACGGAGTCCAAGATGTTATTCTTGATTAGGGGGAGTCCTGTCCCCTCTTCTTTGGGTCCTTGTGCTAAACGGAGTACTTAAATCGCTAATGAGGATGGTACAAAATTGTGGCAAATGCTTATCATCATGAGAGGTGGGAATTTCTACCAACTTTAACTTACTTAATTTCCCTTTACACCTCATAAATGAGGTATGGGATAGCTTCTCGCGTTGTTGTGAATTAACACGCTTTCTATTTTTAGATTCACAATAAACGGCACCTATTTTTTTATCGACGAATGCGAACGTCACTGTTTGAGAAACTCTTACTAGACATGCCGATTGACTCGACACTAATACTGCGAAGTTGCTGTCGACAACATTCGAGGGGAGCCGACAATGAAAGACATTTTTTTTTAATCTTTTTTTGAAGATGACTGGAACCCGGAGTTGAACCTGTGATCTCCCGCATGGTAGTCGCGTGTTCTAACCACTATGCCATGGCCGGTCCCGACAAACAATGTAGAAAATTATACAAACTGCCCTTTGATAGCTGCTACGACGGGTTAAGCCCTGTGGTCTGCGCTTGAACCCTCAGAAAACGGAATTGGTTCACTTTACACGAAACTGAATGGGTTGGAACTGTAGGCCATTCGTCTATTAATAATGCTAAAGAGAGAGTATAGAAACTGATAACGACGTAGGAGCACACAGCAAGTGGCTTTGTTCCTGGCCTTCCCACCCTGAACTTGTACGTCAAAGAAGCCCGAGGGGCTGTCAGACTGAGAGAAGCTGGCGATTGGCATCAAGCCACACATGGTCATGGGAATATTCTCCGCCTATTGGGTGATGTCATTTCTTGTCACCTGCCACCTTGTACTGATTTTTTGAAGAAATATGTGGATTATCGTAAAGTAAACATTGAAATTCCGTAATGATTGGAATGGATTGACTCCATTTCTGTGTTTTCCATTTTCTTTGGTCTTCGGTCTTCCAAGCGCTTCGGTCTTTTGCGCTCCGTAGATAGTTCGACACACTGAACTTATATAACATCTCTTTCACCTGGTAAATCCAACGAAGTTTTGGTCGCACCCTCCTCCGCTGCCCTTCGAGTTTATTCCGGAAGAATTTTCCGGTTAAAGCATTTTCATCCATTCGCACAACGTGTCAAAGTTTACGCATTCGGTATATTTGAACGCGCTTGACTACGTCGTTGTCGTTATACAGCTCATAGTTTATTCGACGACGGTACTCGCCTTTTACGATGATGGATCCAAATTTTTTGCGAAGTATTTTTCACTCGAAGACTCCGAGAAGAGATTGAACCACTTTTGTCATTACCCAGGGATCTGCGCTTTATATCACGACAGGTAGGACCAATGTCTCATAGAGTTGGTTCTTTGTTCGTCAAGAGAGGGCTTTGCTATTAAATCGCTTGATTAGCGCATTGTAGCAGCTATTTGTAATCAATACTTGTCTCTTGATTTTCAGGTTGACATTATTATTTTTGTTTACGGCGAAGCCAAGTTAGACAAAAACATCTACCACTTCAAAGTTATAGTTGCCAACGTCTACACAGCGTCTCAAACGAGTGAAGTTTTTGTTCATTGAAACAAAAAGTTTGGATTTGTCGATTTGACTCACTTCTCACGAATTCTTCTCAATTCTCGACAAGGTCGTAGTAACATCTCGCAGCCCACCGCCAATGATTAATATGTCATTGGCATACGCGAGGAGCATGTGACTTTTGTTAAAGATGGTTCCAGTAGTGTTTACTGCAGCAAGATCATCTCCATTACGATGTTAAAGAGATAGCATGACATACTATCACCTTGTGTAAAGCCTCGCTTGGTAGAAAATAGTTCAGTCAGATTTTTGCCTATTAGC
>CAXIUB010000286.1:0-48903 GCA_964034835.1 Muscina levida | reverse complement strand
ATATTATTAAAAGACCTAACGCGATCGTGCCCAAATTCTGTATTTGGTAAAGTTTAAGCAGGATAAAGTTTTGGAGAAAAAATCTGGAAGTCTAGACACGCCCCTTCTGGTACCTCCCATACAAATGTACCACTCCGCCCACTTTAGAAATAGGGTAATAATATCAATACACTCGACACGATCGTGCCCAAATTATGTATTTTGTTATATTATAACAGGACAAAGTTTTGGAGAAAAAATTGGAAGTCTAGACACGCCCCTTATGGTACCTCCCATACAAATGTACCTTTCCGCCCACTTTTGGGATGTAGTAATAATATCAGTACACCCAACGCAATCGTGCGCAAATTCTGTATTTAGTAAAGCTATAACAGGATAAAGTTATGGAGAATAAATCTGGAGCCTAAACACACCCCTTCACGTACCTCCCATATAAATGTACCACTCCGCCCAATTTCGAAATCGAGTAATAATATCAATAAAATAGAAAATTATTTGTTTTACTGAGGGTAAGGGTAAATGTAAGTCGGGTTGCCCGACTGAAACTTTCTAACTGGTTTTAATTACAAATCGATTATTTTCAATAACTCAAGACTTAAACAATATATTATATTGGGTGATGGTATTTATCAGTCAGTTTAACTGACTGAAATTTCTGTACTGGTTTTTTATACTCTTCACCACGCGCATGAACAGAGTGAAGGGTATATTAATTTTGTTTTTACATTTGTAACGCCCATAAGGTGGCGTGGTAGGTATGACAATATCTTTATATATAAAATTCTAACGTACGTGTGTTGTGACTGAACTCCTCCTAAACGGCTGGAGCGATTTGCATAAATTTTTTTGTATGCGTTTGGGTGGCGCCCCGGATGGTTTAGATTTACAATTCGGTCCAATTGGACAAAGGGGCGTGGCACCGCCCATACAACATGATAATCAAAAGGACTATATCTCATGAACTATCAGAGGTATGAAGATGAAATTTGTTATATATGTTGTTGAAGCAGTATTAATTTCAGCCAAGGTGGAAGTGGGCGGTGCCACGCCCCCTTTTCAAAAATCGCTCTAACGCCTTTTCTAATAGACTGATTGATTCGAAAATTTTACCAAGTGGTACTGTTGACCAGTTGATAGTCCCTGGCTATAATAGGCTGTGATTGGATAAAGAGGGGTGGCACCGCCCATACAACTTGAAAATCAAAAGGGCTATATCTCATGAACTATCAGAGGTATAAAGATGAGATTTGGTATAGTTGTTGTTGGAGCCGTATTAATTTCAACCAGGGTGGAAGTGGGCGATGTCACGCCCCCTTTTAAAAAATCGCTTTGCAGGCTTTTCTAATAGACAGATTGTTACGAAAATTTTCCAAGTGGTACTGTTGACCTGTAGATAGTCACGCCCCTTTTCAAAAACCGCTCTGACGGCTTTTCTAATAGGCCGATATATACGATTATTATAGAAAGTGATACTGATGACCTGTTGATAGTCTCTGGCTGTACTTAGTTGTGATTGTATAAAGGAGCGTGGCACCGCCCATACACCTTGAAAGTAAAAAGGGCTATATCTCATGAACTATCAGAGGTATGAAGATGAAATTTGGTATATATGTTGTTGGAGCAGTATTAATTACAGCAAGGGTGGAAGTGGGCTTTGCCCCTTTTAAAATAAGTAGTTATAACTGTAAAAATTCCACAGTATTTTGCAGTTTGCCTAGAGATATGAACAGTAAGGTGGGCCGATTATTTTTATTCGCAAAATCGTAACCAAAATCGGAATCTACGATGAATTGTTAGAAAACGGCGTAAGATGCCATACAGCGCGTGAGACCATCACGTTGTTAAGCCAAACGTTGGTGACCGAATTATCTCAAAAAATGGTAATACGAGTTCAATACAAAGATAGTTTTCGGGAATATTCTTGATCCGTGAGAGAAGAAGACATGGCAAAAGATTTTTTTATGGCTAAAGGCATGAAGCTTTAAACGAAAGATTCATTTGCCGTCAATAGGAGGAGAAGGCATGACGAAAGTGTTTTTCACGCCCAAAGAGATAATTACTTCATGTTCTGGAAAACAATTCGGTTTGAAAACAGACCGAAATCTGTAAAAATTGTATGTAAAAAGTACCGATTTCGGTCTGTTTTCCAACCGAATTGTTTTCCAGAACATGGGTGTTAGTATACAGAAGGTTCCTGCTACTACAGATAAAAATAAAAATTGAAATTTGAACTGTTTCCGATTTGTGAAATAAGTGTTTTTTCACCCTACTTACAGGCAAAACGTAATCTACATGTCGGAACTATACATATGACTTTGATGATGAACTTTTTACTATCGTCATAGGGCCTATGATATTTAGAATTTAATTTCCATGTTAAGGAGTTTCTTGAAATTAGTTAAATAAGTTAATAAACTCAACAAATTATTGTCGAGCTTAAATACCGTTTTAAAGTACTTTGTAGACCTAAATGTGAAATATATTACAAGTTAATATGCAATAGCGAAGCATTGCCGGGCCCACTAGTGTATATATAAATGATCAGCATCGAAATCTGAGTCGATTTAAAGGTGACCGTCTGTCTGTCCCTGCGATTGCAGCCGTATTTTAAGAGGTACATAGCTGACATTTTGTACGCAAGATTCAATCTTTAAGCGGAGGCTTCTTTCTAAGATAAGCACTGTCGGTCAAAAACTACTCTCACCTCCCACTCAAACTCTACCTTTTTTGGGGAGTCCGCGTAACTGCCCCGCGATTTCAGCCGTAGTTTAGGAAATATCGAGCTTAAATTTGATATGCAAGCTTTAATCCTATAATAGGAGCATACGTTGTAAGATGAGCAATATCGGACGAATACTTCTCCCACCTTCCATACAAACTCCCCCTTTTTGGGGGTGTTCGTCTGTATGTCCCTGTGGTTTATGAGCTTTCAGGCTGAAATTTGGTATGTAAGCTTCTGTTCAGAAGCAGAGGTTAAGTTCTAAGATAAGCAAGATCGGATTTAAACTACCCCCACATCCCACACAAATTCCCATTTTTAGGGAGTTACAAAATGCTTAAAAATATGCTCCAACTCATAAACTTATCGGTAAATCGAATAAAATCGATAAAAATTATTGATAAAAAATGGATGTGTGAAGCTTAAAGTAACGTCCACTTCTCACCAACTCCCCTGTTTTGTGTTACAAAGTTTAATAACATATAGTTGTAGTGCAAATAACCAGTTTTATCACCATTTTTACAAATGGTGAAGGGTATCTAAGCTTCGGCGTAGCCGAAGATAACCGCCTTACTAGTTTTTTTTCAATTTATAGTATGTAAGATATTCCTCTAAGCAGTCTCTCTCTCTTAAAAAAAAACTTAATTTCCCTTTGCACCCCATTAATGAGGTATGGGATAGCTTCTCGCGTTGTTGTGAACACGCTTTCTGTTTTTTAGATTCACAACTAGGACTCTCACCAATAGAAATAGAGACCTGGTAGGCTAGTTGACACATTGAGCCATGTTCGTCTGTCCGGCTGAATCTGAATGGAATTATGTAGTGGTAATTATTCTTAATTAGAGATCTGATGTTGAAAATAGGTGAAGTAGTCTTGAATCAATATAACCTGTTTGACCAAAAAATTATACAACACCTGAAAAATGTAACCAATCATGTTATTTTAAAAAAAACTAATTCATACTAAGGTATTGGAGCAGTATATTTGAAAATTTAAAAGAAAAATTGGATTCAAGGCAATATTCAATACCATCATAGAGTATCCACAGCAGTCGTCCATGCTCACTGATTGACACTCTTACTTTTCTCCACTCATATTTTGCTATCTTATTTGTTGTGTGTATTTTTGCATATGACTTTTAACACTTCAACACTTTATTGTGTACTCTGTACAATATTTTTTTGTTAAACATCAAATAAAAAAATAAAATCATCACTATCATCGCAGCCATCATCGTCATCAACTCTATAAAGATGATAATAATGAAGATCATGAGCCGCGTCTAAAGGTAAACTTTACACATGATAGGTAGAGAAGTGTAGTTCGAGTACTATGAGTACTTTGCTTTTTCCTTCAGCTTGTTTTTTTTTGTTGTTTTTAATGGAAATATGTAGTATATTGTTGTTTCAGGCCTCCGGGGGTATTATGAAATTCCGTTTAAAAGGGCAACCACCCACATATAAAACTTCTACTGTTTCATTTCGCTGATGTTGTTAGTATTATTATTATTTATGTTGCGGCTGTTGATGTCGTTGTTGTTGCGATTGTTGTTACTACCCTGTAGTTTTTTCGTGACAATTAACTCCAAAAGTGGCAGTACTATACACTGTAGACTGGTTATAAAACTATCCACATTGATCCTATACTCTGAAAACTGGTTATAAAACTATCCACATTGATCCTATGCTCGGAAGACTAGTTCCAAAACTATCCACATTGATCCTATACTCGGAAGATTGGTTCTAAAACTGTGGAAAATTTTACTGTCACTTTGTAGTGCCACTTAGCTGTCTTCTTGTGTCGCAGATGGTGGATAGTTAAAAATGAGTGTCATTGAGCGTTTTAATAAATTTTTGAGAGAATGAGATAGGGAGAGCGTATGACAACACAATCAGAAAAGCAAAAACAACAATAGTTCAATGCAAAAACTTCTGACCATAAGCAAAAACAAAATGTTGTAAAGAATGTGCGAGTCAAACGAAGAAAAAAAACACACACACGAAAAGTACCGTTTTCTAAAACAACAACAATAGCAAGGGAGTTTTTTGGAAACACTTGCATCTGCGTTTTAGTTTTGTTTTAAGTAGTTCAACAAGTTCAAAAAAAATAAACAAGTGAAATATTTGAAAATTAAATTGAATTTGCGTGAACAAATTTGCACAAGCCCTTGTGAAAAAAAATATTTGTTAAAGAAAATAAAAGTGAATCAGTAAATATGAGCAAACGAAATATAAGAAGACAAATTATTCTTTTTCTGATAAATATCTACATAAATTCTTTAATTTCTTAATTTCAGAAGCAATAATTCCCAACGCACGAGACGGTGGCTGGGAAAATCAGCTGCGTGAAGCAATTCGACTTCAGAAGAAAAGACATTTAAAAAGAATAGCAGAAAGCAAAATTTAAATACAACATTTTTTTATGTATAGATGAATTTTTTGTATGTTTTTGTTTTTAATGAAATAATTTTTTTTAAGTTTTATAAATAATAATATTTACTTTAGGAAAAATTTGGTGTTTTTTTATGGGAGTGGTTTAGTAGGTATAAAGAGACAGTAAAGGGTAAGCAAAATAGAACTGTCTTTTTGTGGCCTCTTGATGGCAATTTACCCTCTTGTAGGACAACTATGCAGTCATATGGCTAGCATTCGGACATGTTTTATAACCAGCTCGGAAATAGGCACATGGACTATAGAGCAGGGGAATAGTTTCGTAGAAACAGCTGAAAACTAATCTTCTTGGGATAGGTTTATGGTGGGTATAAGGAGACAGTTAAGGGACAGCTAAAATGAACCACCTTTAGACTATCATTAGGGGACGTCTTGGTGACAATTTACCCCCCTCGTAGGACATCACAATGTTAAAGTGGCCAGCCATATGGCTAGTATTCGGGCTAGTTGTGTCGCAAAGGGGCTAGTTTTTTGACCAGCTCGTAGACAGCCACATGAACTACAGGGTAGTGATAGAGTTGTATTTCGCTTTCAACACTTTTGCCAACAACTCCTCCAATTTCATAAATGTTTCTTCTGCTCCATTGTGCATCCGATGGATGGTCGGTTAAGCAAATGAATGGTGGGGGGTCTCGTATTTATGAATCTACGCAATTTTTTACACGCTTTTGTATTCGGACACGATGTTGTTTTCGTTGGTTTTTTTTTCATTTTGGCGTGCGTTGTAACACTATTGTCGTTGTTGTTGCTGCTGCTTTTAAAAGACGTATTTATATTGTGATGAGTGTCATATTTTTTGAATAATAAATTACCCTTTATGCCCTTTTATTATTACAATGTTGATTTTTTCAATTCATTTCAGTCACTCGCATCTTTTTAAGCTTTTTGTCAGCCTTTCTGTGTTTTTTTGTGTGTGTACATTTTGACTTTTTGTTAGTTAATTTATGCTTTTATAATTGCTCTTGAGTAGGCGTATTTTAATAATAGTGTTGAATTTTTGATGAATTGCTTGAAGAGCCACACACACTCGCACAAAAATCAAGAGTGAACTGCACCTCATTTGCATAAAATTCAATGGCATTGTAAACGCCACCATATTTGTCATGGTTTGGTCTTGAACATTTTTTTCTTGTAAAGAAGACAAAATTATGGTATGTAATAATATTCAATATGACTCATATGTCATGCAATATTATCGGTTTTTATAAATATTGATAACTTTGTGATTGTTCTTTGTAACGGCATAACAATATTGCAACGGTAACACAAACAGACCGATTAATGATGCGTACGGCGATATTTTATATGAGATAATGAATATTTGTAGACTTCCGGGTATTCGATTACACAGAGGACTAGCGAAAGAACCTGAGGGACTACGGACTTATAATGGCCCGTAGTTTTTATATTCGCATCTCTACATATACTATAACTTTCGACGGTACAAGGATTGTGTGGACCTACAATTTCAAGGATCTTTGTCTTGTCGCTGACATTTGAGGGGTTAAGAAGCGTCAAATAGACAAAACTTGTCTACTAGCTTGGGATGAGATGAATTTTTATTACCAGTGATGATATTAAGCTGAAAAACAGTTCAAGTAATAACTTGCCTTTGCACTAGAATTTTAAACTTTGAAGGCGAGTATCTCGAAACGAACATTTTGTCACTTGTACCCCTTTGTATAGCCGTTTGGTCTGGGTGATAGTACCAGCTTTATCCCTTGTTCGACATCTTTCTCCCTAAATGTACGAAATTCAAAAAATCCTTTTAAATGCCACAACTACTCCAATAAATAAATATTAACCCCCATTTTCGTGATTTTGCATTTAACCTGGATGATGGTACCAGTTTTATCCCTTTTTCGGTCCTTTTCTTATAAAAAGAACGAAATTCGCACTTTTACTTTCAGATATTTTTCTAGATGATCGTACCAGTTTAATCCCTTTTCGGCCTTTATCCCCCTAAAATTACGAAATTCGAAAAATCCATTCATATAGCACAACTTCTTCAAAAAAACCAGTAAAGAAATACCATCACCCAATATAAGATAATAGCAGTCTTGTCAATCGATTTTTAATTAATTAATTAATGGTTTTAATTAAAACCAGTAAGAAAGTTTCAGTCGGGCAACCCGACTTACTTATACCCTCAACCTCAGTAAAACAACAAATTTTCTATTCTATTGGTATTATTTCTCGATTTCTAAAGTAGGCGGAGTGGTACATTTGTATGGAAGGTACCAGAATGGGCGTGGCTAGACTTCCAGTTTTTTTCTCCAAAACTTTGTCCTGTTATAGCTTAACAAAATTCAGAATTTGCGCACGACACGATCGAGCCGAGTGTATTGATATTATTACTCCATCTCTAAAGTGGGCGGAGTGGTACATTTGTAAGGGAGGTACCTGAAGGGGCGTGTCTAAACTTTCAGATATCTTCCTCAGAACTTTTTTCAGCTTGAACTTTACTAAATACCGAATTTGGGCCCGATCGCGTTAGATCTTTAAATTATATTAATCGAATTCTTAAGTGGGCGGTACCAGATGGGTAAGGGAGTTATTAGATGGGGCGTGGCTCGACTTCAAGTTTTTTTCTCCAAAACTGTATTCTGCTATAGCTTTACCAAATAAAGAATTTGGGTACGATAGCGTTGTATTTATTGATATTTTTACTCCCTCTCTAATGTGATTGGAAAGGTACATTTGTATGGGAGGTACCAGAAGGGGCGTGGCTAGACATCCAGATTTTTTCTCTAAAACTTTATCCTGTTATAGCTTTACTAAAAATTTGGGTACGATCCCGTTGGGTGTATTGATATTATTACACGATTTCTAAAGTGGGCAGAATAATGCATTTATATGGGAGGTACCAGAAGGGGCGGGGCCATGTAGCCCATTTGTAATACCGTAAGTTAGTTAGTTGATTTCCCTTTGCACACCATGAATGAGGTATGGGATAGCTTCTCGCGTTGTTGTGAATTAACACGCTTTCTATTTTTAGATTCACAACTAACGGCACCTACTTGTTTATCGACGAATGCGAACATCACTGTTTGAGAAGCTCTTACTAGACACGACGATTGAATCGACGCTTAATACTGCGATGTTGCTGTCAACAACATTCGAGGGGAGCCGACAATGAAAGAAAAATTTTTTTTTTCTTTTAAGATGACTGGAGCCAGGTTTGAACCTGCGATCTCCCGCATGGTAGTCGCGTGTTCTAACCACTATGCCACGGCCGGTACCGTAAGTAGTTTTGGAAAAATATTACCTCGTGCAAAATTTCAAAACATTTGGTTGCGTCTTTCGAAAGTTAACGTGCGTACCAGCCGGACAGTCAGACAGACAGACGGACATGGATCAAACGACTCAAAACGTCATGAATCGAATTTGGTTCAAAGAAACCTAGGGTCTAAAATGATAATCCAGTTTTTCCACTTTTGCCCATAAAAGAAGTTGTATCCTTTTTTGTGCCTTTTTTACCCACAAAGGTACGAAGGTCGAAAAAACGTTCGTGCTCCCCTTTAATTCTATAGGATACATGATTATATTGATTTTCGCGATTATAGCTTTAGCCGTGAACTGGCCGTGGCATAGTGGTTAGAACAAGCAACTACCATGCGGGAGATCTGTGGTTTGATTCCCTGCCCCAGTCATCTACATTGTTTCTTTCTTTGCCGGGCCCCTCGATGTTGTTGAGAGCAACTTCGCAGTATAAGTGTCGAGATAATCGGCATGTCTACCAACAAGCTTTTCAACAAGTGACGTTCGCTTTCGTCGATGGACAAGTAGATGCCGTTAGCTGTGAATCTATAAATAGAAAGCGTGTTGATTCACAACATCGCGATAAGCGTTATTTTTTCGATTATAGCTTTAGCCGTTTGGTCTTGGCAATGGTACCAATTGTATTCCTTTTTGAGCCTTTTACGAGGACGAATTTCGGAAAAAAATCCTCCTCACAAGTTCGAAAGTAAGAATCACCGTTTATATTTTCACAATTGTAGCTTTTACCGTTTGGTCTAGGTGATGGTACCAGTTTCATTAATTTCGAAAAATTCCTTCTTATTGACCACCTACTATGTACAACCCAATTTTCATGATTCTATGTTAAGCCGTTTGGCTTGGGCAATGATCAGTCATTGACAGCCTTGTTCGTAGTAAATTTAAAATGGTTTATAGTAAATTTTTCTCTTTTACCAATGTTTCTGTAGCTTCCCAAACAAATATATCCTTTGTTCTTTGAAACTAACGACATTGTTTTGTCCTCTTTCAAAACCCTCTTGCAGTTTTCGACCAATGATGTCTATATCATTAGCGTAAGCAAGTATCAGATCGGTCCTTTGAAACATCGCCCCAGTGGCGTTAGCTCCAGCTTTCCTCACTATCATCTTTAGATTTACGTTAAAGAGATCACGTTATAGGCTGCCACCTTGACTAAGGCCTCGTCTGGTATAAAATGGCTACGTAAGGTCTACGTCAATCATTACTGAAGATTTCGTGTCCATCCTGATCATTCTGCAAAGGAGTATGCTCGGGATGGCACAGTAATGGCTTCAAGTATTTTCTATCGTATTGTGTTGTTGAGGTCAGATATATTGTCGCTGAATAGATAATATGTGCCGACTTGTTTTTACATATTTCCAAAATGTACTGTACCCCATGATTGGAATCTGAGTGTTCTATGTCCAGTGCTTAAGAAAGGCGATCCTAGCATATGTACCAAACCTGTAATTATCTCATACACGGTCCTGCCTAGTGTGTTATGTGATAGACTAAAGCCCATTCTAGCCAACCTCATTGAACCTTATTAATGTAGCTTCAGATCTGTTAAATCCACGGTCGACCAAATATTCTCAATACTACAAATCCTGGAGAAGTACCAAGAAATGCCAATCGACTCCTACCATCTGTATATCGATTACAAAGCTGCATTCGACTAAACTATACTACAAAAAACTACATAAAGTTACGTAATTCCGAGAATCTGATAAGACTTTGCGGGATAACACTGACTGACACTTATTCTTAAGTGAAAATAGGTAAAAATCTGGCAGATCAATTTTCTACAAAACGAGCCGTTAAACAAGACGATGATGTTAGTGGACAGCGGGATGTGAGTGCAGCCTTTCCAGGCATTGAAAAGCACTTATAAGAACAAAGAGTTTACTCGTGTGGGACTTTGCATACATGATGGCAATTGTAAATTTGAGATGATAGATGATTTTGATTACATTGGCCAAGCCGTCAACCAAATAATATTAACAGTTTGGCAATCAAGGCAGGAGTATTGACTGCGAATCCCCCCCCAGACGAACTAAGATCCAACTCCACCAGACACTGACCATACCAGTATTATTCTACAGCGCAGAATCCTGGGTAATGGCACAAGCGCGTCAATGTACTTTGGAAAATATTGGATCTATCATCATATGCAGCGAGTTCCGCCGCCGTATGAAGCATGTGCTGTATCATTGCCAACCGCATTTAAATACACCGAATGTGCGGGCTGGAGCGCTGGAGACCGTGCGGCTTCTGATGGATGAATCTTGTTTTTTCCAGCCAAATAATAAGAAGAATACGCGGAACATAATACGGTTAGATTTCAATCGTCGGGTATGTCCCCTTTCGGCCCAACTGTCCGAAAGAGCTGATGCATGCTCGTTATCTGCTCATCGCCACCGGTCTTGAAAAGCTCTGTCGGAATAGTGGTACAATATCTAAATCGTTTTCTATAATTGGAGTGAATATTTCGCGTGCGCTACCATACAGAACCAGTAATTTGTGGAGGAGCTATCGGAGCTGTCTACATATCTGGCACACTTATTGTATCGGTGACCGGTGATCAAAATTCAATCCTCGTGCATACAGGAGTTTATCTCATAGAAGCCATTTTTCTCAACCTCGTGGAGGACATCACTCTTTCTCCATAGAAAGTCATACATTACAGTAACATATTTGATAATCATTGTCCTTATATCGTTTCAGGGTTCGTCGTCACAATTTTGTGGCAACTTCGATACATATAGGGTCGCAATAACTCAGCAGTCTTATACATCTTCCATAGAAACTAATGGTTTATCAATGGGTTACACTTTCATTACAGTAGACATGGTTTCTTTCTACTGTAATACTATATCTAGTCCCTAAATATAGGATTACAGTAGATTACATTACACTAAATTCAAGTAACACATTACCTACTAATATTACCAGCAATTTTTCCATGACTCTTTTCTCCCTCTGACTTGTATAGCCTAAACGCAATAAAATGCAAAAATTCATGTGTAATAAAATTGCATAACTACCCCAACCCATGCACGCAAAGATTTCGTTTGTGCTTAATTTATTTTTCAAAAAAAAAAATCAATCATCAATATTTTTACATTTCATACAAAACGCTTCTACAAGATGCTTCCTTAAATATACAATAAATCATTGCCAACTTCAAAGACAGCGTTTTAAACTAAAAAAAAAGAAATAGGTACAAGTCTTTAGAACTTTTTCACACTGCGCACTTTCTCAACGTAAATGATTTACAAAAATAATTAGTGTCAACTTAAAGATATAGTAAGAAAACAAAGACTCTTCCTTCCATTCCCTAATGATCATATGTTATATACAAATGATTAATTACTTCAAGCACAAATTGGTAAAAACGCACACCATCATTACTGAGAAACTAAATCCACTTCGGATGGCGTAACAATGGTACACAAAAACGCCAAGTATATTTTGCAGACATAAAGACATCTACTCGAGACATTTAAACAGTTTACTACTAATGCTGAAATTATCAACTATACAATGACTTTGTCTAAGAGAAATTCACACTATAGAAAAAAAAGGAAAATTAAGTGTCAGAATTAAAAGTCAATTTATTAACTGACAAAATTGAAAGTCTTCTCCTCTGCAAGACTGCAAATGTGAAGAAAACAAACTTTTCTGCTAAGACTAAGGAGCTGATGAACTAATGTTGTATCTTTTATTCACAGACGGACATTAAAATTTTATATACAAAGTTACGTCTCGAGAAGACAAAACAATTATTCTATACAGCCAACCGTATAATCTTCATGGCCATATAAGCTGGTAATGGAGATGATGTGGACGTATAGAACATATAGTGATGCATTCAAGCACTATAGTGCCAGAGACCAGACAGTCCTCACCATCATTATTTGGTAATAATCGTTTGGAGATTCAATGTGTTCCGTATATTGCCACTTACTTGTATCTGGGCATTTTGGTGTTGGTGTACAGAAGACAGGAGACATATCAACACATTTTTAATAATGATGATTATTATCACATGTGGGAATGTCATAAAATAATTAACACACACATTACGTGCAATTTTTGTAAATCGTAAATGCAAAAGCATAAGCAATGCCATTGCAGACATGGAATATAGGAGACTGTGTCTTACGACTTGATGGAAAATATATGGCCCGCAAGTGTTGACAACAGTCTGTGTGTGTTTTGCTGACCTGAGCAGACAAAACTGTAAATATTATTGGAGATGGGTAAACCATGAACAAGAATAGATAGGCGCCAACCAATTGCAAAGCGTTGGCCTATAATTAAGTGTCTAAATATCATGGCGTTCTGACGAAGTTGGAAAAAGTTGCCTTTTCATTATGTCAGATTTTCAAAAAAAAAAAAAATCTTTCAAGTTTCCAATATCAATAAATTTATAGTGTAAATAAATTTTCCCGAAACCTTATAAATGCTCATACCTTTGATCACGCTGCAATATGCATACTTTAGCTTACATATGAAAAGGCAAACCTATCGTTAATATGGCAAGGCTTAAGTGAAAGCTATTTATCGCTCAAGGCCATTTAACATATCATACAAATAAAACTTATTTTCTCTTTGCATCCTATGAATGAGATCCGGGGGTGTTAATACGCATCTGGTTTTAGATAAGAATAAGAACTACATGTATGTATTTAAAAATGGCAATGTGTGGTGCACAATATCTTTGCATGGATCAAACTTTTGCAAAAATAGCAAAAATTTCTATCGAATGTGTTCAGTGGACACTCTCCTGTTTTAAACTTATCATAGTGGATTTAGACGTCCCAACTCGAGAACTGAACAGATATTCTCCCATATAAGGTATGATTAATTTCGACACTTTCTATAACCTTCAATATATCTTGTCTAGGGAACGGCCGTGTCATGAGGTTAAAACATGCGGGGCAGCCCAAGTTCAACTCCTGGCTCCAGTCATCGTTGCCGGCCCCCTCGATGTTGTCGTCAGCAACTTTGCAGTATAAATGTCGAGTCAATCGGCATGTCTAGTAAAAACTTCTCAAAAGTGACGTTCGCATTCGTCGAAAAACAAGTAGGTGCCCTTAGTTGTGAATTTAAGAACAGAAAGCGCGTTAAGTCACAGCTACGCGAGAAGCTTTACCATACCTCATTGATGAGGTGTAAATGGAAATTATTTTTTTTATGCCTTATCTAAAGCCTCACTTAGTAGAAAATGGCTCTGTCAGATTTTTACTTATAACAAACTCAGCCATACCATCGACAAGTTTCTGTTGTATTAGGCTGCCGAATGCTGTTTTGTAATTGAACAACAGAAGGTAGATGTCGATTTGCATTTATTGGGTCTTCTCTTAAAATTGCCGTAATGTCTGATCGGTCGTGGATTTACCAGGTCTAAAGCCACTCTGCAGGTCTTATATGCAATGGGTGAAAGACTAGGGCTGATCACGCGGTATTTGGTGACATGGATAGCTTTTCTTAAGCGCATGGCATAGAAAACTCCGATGCCAATCATCGGGCATGCATTGCTTTACCCATATCATGTTTCTGAGCTGATGCATGCACGTTGTTATCATCGCTGCGAGTTTTGCATAGCTCATGAACATCTTGAATGGGCAAACAACAAAATGATTCACTTGGTGGCTTCGGCAGCCCTAAGAAACTAGGGGGTGGGATTTGTGGCGTGGCCAAAGACCGCTACCATTCGATTGGAAGCCATATGCAGCCTATTGGCCTCTCAAATGTACCAAATTGGCGAATTTTACGCAAGGACTTGAGTTTAAAGGCTTACCAGATGGAGCTCGTTTAAGAATTCTTGCCGCTATATTGAATTTCCGCTTTCATATCAATTTATGGGCTCTGCAACAGCTAAATAACGGTCCGCTGTCCGAATTTTGTTTCGTGACGAAGCACATTTCGTATTCGGTTGGGCTAAGAAGCACCTGAAGAGATTCTTCAACATATTTGACATCCACATATTGTCTTTGAGCTGGTGAAATTATCGATACATATTTCTTATAAAATTAGGCCTGACAGAACATAACTGTCTTTGACAAGTACTACCGTAGCTTCTTTGGCGATATGTGAAGTTGGAACTTTCATCTACGGCGTAGTTGCGGCCACCATTTGTATGGAATAATCTAAAAAAATGTCAGGTAATGTTCTTTATTTAAAATTAAAATAAATTAATCATCTTAGACAAGCGCTAGGTAAGGAGGAAAAGGCTCCTGTTAAAATACATATTAATATCTTCATTTCTTTTTCTAGTGTTAAGTTCATTGTCATTAACAAACGGCAATAACATAACATATGTATTCCTCTAGATACACATTTTACTTACGACGTTATTAAATAGCTCAAAGTACTAACATATTCATTATTGATTAAAAAATTTTCAAATATACATTACATCATGATTTCATACCTATGATGTCACCATGTGCCCAAAGTTGTTCACGGCATTTTACACAAGATACCAATTTATATGTTAGCTTTTTAATTTTATGAAGTGCTAAATAGACATTTACACGCACCGCAACAGTCCTTAACTGAAAATCATACACGACCAATGGATTAAGAAAATTGTAAAATACAATTGAAATAAGATTATTTCAATTTAATGACTAATTCAAAAATTTACACGCTCATAAAAATCGAACGCAATAATAATTCCAACGATTTTTCACATAATCCCACAAGGATGACAAATGACACTTTAGGTACTACGAGTATTTTTAATGCCCACAAACAAAGAACATTATTTTTCAATTAAAACCTATGAAAGACATCATCTGACATAGCAATTGACGGCGTCGTAAGGCGCCAATGAACACTTTCAGCACTTTTTATACCATCACCCTTAGGGATGAGGGTATATATCATTTGATACGAAAAAAAGTGTAACGCATTAAAGGAGACGAGTTAGACCCCAAGTATCTTAAGACCAAATTCGTTTCAGAACTTTTTAAGAAGAATGAGCTATGTCCGTCTGTCTGGCTGGCTGGCTGGCAGGCTGGCTGGCTGGCTGGCTGGCTGGCTGGCTGGATGGCTGGTCAGCAGGATAACTCGAGTAAACCTTAACGGATCGGTATGAAAATTTACCAGTATTAATATTTTTCGAAACGAACTTATGGGATTGTAAATGGGCAGATTAGACCCACCCCTTCTGGTACCTCCCATACAAAATTACCTATTTTTGGATAATTAAAATTTCTTCCATAACTGTCAAACAGACCATCGGAGGATATCTAAATTTGGTCAGATTATTTATCTTGCAATAGTAGACAAACCCTAAGAAAGCCGAAACCTTTGCTACACCCCTTCTGGTACCTCCCATACAAATTACCGAATTGACCCTTATAGTTTTACATACATATCTTTTTTGTAAGTAACCTGAATTCACCCAAATTTTGCGTATGATGTTCGCTTATGAAAATTAAACTTAGGTATGAATATGGACTATATCGGTTCACGCCTTCTGGTACCTCCCATACAAAATGACCTATTTTTGGAAAATTAATATTTCTCCCATAACTTCCAAAAGGACACTTGGGGGGTTATGAAAATTGGTCGATAAATTAATGTTGTGATAGGAGGCGAAACCTCAGAGAGCCTAACTATTTGACACACCCCTTCTGGTACCTCCCATACAAATGACCGAATTGACCCTTATAGTTTTACATACATATCTTTTTTGTAAGTAAACTGAGATTACTCAAATTTTGCGAATGAAGTGCGCTTGTGAAAATTAGACTCAGGAATGAACATGGACTATATCGATTGACGCCTTGCGGTACCTCCCATACAAAATTACCTATTTTTGGAACATTAGTATTTCCCCATAACTTTCAAACCGGCACCTGGGGGACAATCAGATTTAGTCAGTTAATTTATCTTGTAATAGGAGGCATAACGTCAAAAAACCTAACAATTTGACACACCCTTTCTGGTACCTACCATACAAATGACCGAATTTACCCCCATAGGATTACATACATATCTTTTTTACAAGTACACTGAATTCAGCCAGAATTTGCGTACGTTGTACGCCCATGAAAATTTGACTCTTTAATGAATAGGGACTTTATCGGTTGACCTCTTCTGGTACCTCCCATACAAATTGACCTATTTTTGGAAATTGGACGTTAATTTACAAAAATCTTCGGACACTTTGAGCTGCCCCTAACGATACCTCGTAAACAAATAAGTCAAACTTTTACGGTTTTGCTACATGTCTTTAGACCATTGGTATTATGTTCCGAAAGTCTTAGCTACAACCGTTTACGCTCCAAAGCAAGCATATACCCAATAATACATAAGTAATTTTAATATCAAATCAGTTAATTTCAACAACTCAAGACTTACACAATATCTTACAGTGGGTGATGGTATTTATCAGTCAGTTTATCTGACTGAAATTTCTGTACTGGTTATTACTACATTTGTTGCTCTGTTTTCTTTGTGCTGTCATCAAGAAGCAAACCTAACAGCATTTTGTTCTAAACTCATCAAGAACCCACCAAGAGGGAAAGGTACGCTAACGTCACTTTAAAGGAGTGATGCAATGTGATGTTTATTGGCGGACGGAGTCACTATATCTCATCCGATACATTGTCTATTTATCTTAAGTCATTATTCGTTTTCTCGTATCCATTCTCAAGTCACTTGTATCTTTCAATATGTGAGCCCAGAGAGGGGTATGTAGGTATAGGAGAATGTCGTTGCACATCAGAAATGAAATGGGCATTGAAGGCTTCGTCGCACCATCCATTGAGGCATCGTCAACATCACCGTCATCATCTTCATTATTCTGTTGTTGATTATAATCTATGGCTAAACACGTTTGACACAGTTATCCTTTTAATGTGTGATTTATATGTATTTAGTATTACATACTTATGTACATGCGCCACAGTCTGTACTGCCCGTATGTAGATAGTAAATGTACAACTCAAGTTCTCATACTTATGGATTTTCTTACAATTGTTATAACTTTTGTATTGACGAGAGCATTTTACTTTCGCCACAAAGTGTATTGTATTGTACGTGATTTTTACAACTATTTAAATGTCAAGTACTGAAGTAATTGTGAACATCTTGCTAAAGTGTTGTGATCTAATTTTATCTGAAAGGCTTATTGAAGAGTGGAGGTCAATTTGGTATGGAATATGGGACGAGTTGTTATTTAGAGTATGCTTTTGTCGGTACTCTAACGAGAATGTGGGAGACATCTGTAGCAAGGGATGATTGTGTGCCATGTTATTGTGTCATAACAACATTAGCAAAATACCCATAGCTCTGTATTAGCTGTCCAAGCTTTGTGCAATTGGATGTAGGTGAAACGATTTAGCTCCACAGTTCATCTATGCTTTGGTCAAAAATAAAATGGGCAGTTTTGGGGTCATCTAACAAATTTAATTTGTTAAGCTGTCATAAAAGTGATTACCAGTCTATGTAAAACTTGGAAACTAATACTTCTGATATTTTCGGTATACCCATTACTAATCATCGAGTTCTGCGAGCTATCAAAAGTTTGATTTAAATTATTATTCCAACAAATCTACAGAAGAACAAAGGCTGTTTGCAGCTGCCACACATTCCAATAAGTTGGACAACCAACAAAATTGTATTTATCCCAAGGATTTTAGACAGATTAGCCTATCATCCTGACTACTTAAACTTTGTAGAGAATAATTAATGTAGTGTAATTAAGATTATCTTTCCTGATGAGTAAATTCACGGAAACTGCTTTACAACCGATTAGCAGTCTGATAGAAAGTTCCCAGAACTGCAAGGAATACACACTTGCCGCCTTCCTGGCCATTGAGTAAGCTTTCAACAATGTCAAACTGAATCTGTAATATACTCAATTGGAATGTTTTTATTAACTCGAAGGTACAAAATCCCCCTATTTTCCAAACCTAGACTAAATGGAGTCGCACTTACACTATCTGATAGTGCCAAGTACCTTGGACTCATATTGAAGAGTAAACTAAATTTGAATCTGAACACTCAGGTCAGTACCAGCAAAGCGACAGCGGCTCTTTACTGCTGCAAAAGAACAATCGGCCTCGCGGGGGAATCAGCCCTAAAAATGTGAACTAGTAATACGACTTTCTTATTAAACCATTCTTATTTTACAGATTGGCAGTTTGGTGGTTGGCTTATCATGATGACAAGGGCACTAAGAACTATCAGCCAACTAGGGGCTGTTCACAATCCTAAACTGGTTACCCCCAGACATTGAGACGAAGAAGGTAGCAGAACACCGTAAAGCATCTAGATGCCACGAGAGGATAAAAGTACAAGGACTATGGACTTGCCAAAATTCTGGATGTAATCAATGACAGATGTCGTATCTGTTTTCGATACGGGTTTTCTGAGGAATATCCCGGAAGAAGGCGGGCAGATGTCATCCAAATTCTCGCGGACAACTCAAAATAACGAGAATGAGCGGGCTGTGGAATCTTTTCGAAGGAGTTAAATTTCCCGCTGCCGTAGAGGATACCGGATCCCTGGTTATGGTAAGGCGAACTACAATAGCTGCGGAGCAAATTCGGTTGCATAGGATATTGGACAGTGTTATTCATTTACTTACTGATAGTAATGCGTCCATCAGTACCCTGAAGAACGTGTACATCACTTCCAGAAGTGTTCAAGAATGCCGGTCGTCTCTGGAGGAGATAGCGAGACATTCGATGGCTATCCATACATGAGTTCCAGGACATGGGGACATATATGGTAACCAACGAGCCGATGCATTGGCAAAAGCCGCCACCATCGTGAATGTAGGCAAATTTACGGTCACATTTGTGTTCATCTTAGAAGGGGAAACAGCAAATTGCGGCGAAACTCAACCGTATTGCTAAGGAAAGAGGTCAGAAATAACCCATTTGCACAGTGACCATACTTATTTGGACATGTTCTTCGCTGAATATGTACAGATTCCATCTGAGGAACAACATAGCCGTAATAAACGGACACTGACCGATTGGCAAACACGCTTACAGGTTGAAACTTCCCTGCAACGATTTTTGTAGAAGTTGGAATGATGAGAAAGGAGAGGATCGTCTTAGATGTCACTGACCTGTTTTTGATGACCTGAGATATAAGAAGTTTGGTCATCGGACACTTATGAAGTACACCTGTCTATCAATATGGCTTGAGTGCTGCAGAGACCAAATAGTGTAGAATTAATATAAATTTAAGGAATGAATAGGAAGCTAAACCAATCAACCAATATAAAGGAAATTTTGACAGATTATATTCGTATGTCTGGAAGCAATACTATGCTACATACGTTTTAGATACTTAAATAAGAGTTACTCCGACCATAGAACCAAATTTTTGAAAATGCAATACCTAAAAAACTCATTTGCCATCGGCTATTATATTTGGTGTGGATTCATTTATTTTAAGGTCGTTACAAGTATTCTAAAGAAAAGGTGAGTTGGACTCGATTAAGGTGTGTAGTTCCGCTCATACGACCTTATTAACAAAATGAAATATCTTGAGTACTATTACACCAAGCAACTTGAAATTAGGTGTGGATGCATTTGACATTGTGATCAGGTCAAAAATGGGCCGGATTAGATAAGTAGACGTATCCCCTTCCATAGCACTTAATTTGGAGCAATATCTGGAGAGCCGGCCGTGGCATGATGGTTATAACACGCGACTAACATGCGGGAGATCCATGGATCGATTCCTGTCTTCAGGCATCTACATTATTCTTTCATCGCCTGCCCCCTCGATGTTGTCGACAACAACTTTGCAGTATAGTGTCGAGTCAATCGGCATGTGTAGTAAAAGCTTCTCAAACAGTGACGTTCGCATTCGTCGACGAACAAGTAGGTGCCTTTAGTTGTGAATCGAAAAGTAGTTAGTGTGTTAATTCACAACGACACGATAAGCTATCACACACCTCATTTATGGGGTGTAAAGGGAAATTAAGTTTTTTAAGTACTTATCGCAAATGAGTACATACGGTGAGAAAAATTAACGTTTTTTTAAAAAAACTAGTTTGTAATAGTCGTGAATAACACAATTCTTATAAAATTCTTGAGTTATTGATTTTATTCCCCCAAAAAAGGGGAGTTTGTATGGGAGATGGGAGAAAGTTTGTCTGAACTTGCTCATCTTAGAACTTAGAAATTTCAGTTTGAAAGCACTTAAACTACGGCTGTAATCGCAGGGCGAGATTCACAAAAAGGAATAGTTTGTATGGGAGGTGGGAGTAGTTTTTTTTACCAATATTGGCAATCTGAGAACATATTATCCGCTTGGAGAATAGAAGCTTGCATCCCAATATGATTGATTGTTCATAAACTACGGTTGTAATCGCTGGGAAGTGGGAGTAGTTTTCGACCGATAGTGATCGCCTTAAAACTTAACCTCGGCTTAGAGGAAAGAAGATTGCATACCAAGTTCCAGGTCAAAATCTCTGGAACTCAGACTATAGTCTAAAAAACAATTGTTTCTTAGTAAATTTTTATATAGATTTAGATTTATCGATAGGTTTTGTTAATTTTTTCCTATACAAATCGACTCCACTTACATTTAAAGCATTTGCAAATGTTTTACGTAGTTAACCACATTTTCCCTTCTTTCTTTTAAACAAAAAGTTCAATTTCTGCGACTTTAAAACCTTATAAATAAATCTGATTCTAATATCGTGTATTATTTTGCTCAAATAAATAAGCAAAGAAGGAAGGAAAAAACCTTTTGCGATCTATTTTGTGGTAGAGCATTTTGCAAGTTTCAAAATACTTGTGACACTTGTTTTGATAGTCCATCCTGATCTCAAATTTTTTAAGCAGGAATTTAGTAACGGAATGTAGTTGTCAGTATTAACCATTTGCATATAGCTCTTTTTCAGTATAATATGCCTTTTTTGGCATTCGTTTTAAATAATAGTACATTCTTGCATTAGAAATCTAATATTTTGAAACTTCATATTGTATAGTATATTTTTAGTACATACAATTTACTTAACCTAATACTCGCATTTGCATTCAAAGCGATTTCTAAGTTGAGAGATCACAATTCTCATAATACAAATGCATATAATTAATGCAAGCCTAAGGTTTATGTACATATTTATCTATCATGATATTAGTTTACATTGTCCTCATGCTCTTTAATATATTATTTATAAAACTTACAGCAAAATAGAGAATAAAAAAAGGAATAAAGCGATTCACAAAAGCGCTGAACGTATGGAAAACTTAAAATAAACATATTTTCGACGTCATTGCATCTGGGCTCTCTCTCATCACATACCGTAGTCTTGGCAAATGGCTAAACATTCATGAGTGCAACTTTGATCATATGTGGTGCATACAACATTCATGGATAGCTGCTCACTCTTCAACTATGTATGTGGAATAAAATATAAAAAAGATGTTATGAATTTTGTTAAAATGCATTTAAGCACATTCTAGTGCACCAAATGGAGAGCTGACTGAACGAATTGTCTTCTCGCAAAAATGTTATATCCATTCGTTGCAGCTTTTGTTAGTTGACAGTATAAATTATGTAAGAAAACAATAGTTCTGAGTGTTCAACTAAAAGAGGACGACAATAATGCAAAAAAAAAGTTTGTTAAAAAAAAAGGGGAAAACATACATAATAATGGTAATCTTAGTACCATATTCTATGCGGAACTGATACAAATGCAGATAAAGATATTTGAAGAGCAAATAGGAGTTTCTCATTTTCTCTATATGGATGTCATTAGTAATTCTTGTGTTTTTGTATGGAAATCAGACATAGTTTAAAATAACATTCATGATTTTTGAGATTCTATTCAATGCAAAACTGAAATATGTGAAAAGTGTGAGATATTTTAAGGGATTTTGACATAAAGGAATATGTTGTTAGAATTTTTATTACTAAAAAAAAGCATTTATTTAATATTGAGATTACCTAGGGCACTTAAATAATAATAAACATGTGTGCAACAGATGTGCATTCACTTATTTGACGATTATAAATTTTATTTTTAGGAAAAACTAATTAAAATTAAGTTTTTACTAGGAATCAGCTTATAATGGTCAGGTTTAGAGATTTGTACCTGGAATGTGAAGTTTATTAACAGATTACAGACTTCCTCGAAAAATAATAAAAAAAAACAGTTATCACTTTCAACGAGGAGATGCGAAGTGTAAATTGTAACCTCTACTAGAGTTGCCACTTAGACGCACATGTCCTTTGGCGTTGACTTGGTGATTACGTAGGACTCAATGTTTGGCAAAGGTTCGATCGATGATTTTGCAATATCAAATTACAAATCGGATATTTCTCACTTTTTATACCATCACCCTTAGGGATGATTGTATATATCATTTGATACGAAAAAAAGTGTAACGCATTAAAGGAGACGAGTTATACCCCAAGTATCTTAAGACCAAATTCGTTTCAGGACTTTTTAAGACGATTGAGCTATGTCCGTCTGTCTGGCTGGCTGGATGGCTGGTCTGCAGGATAACTCGAGTAATCCTAAACGGATCGGTATGAAAATTTACCAGTATTAATTTTTTTCAAAATGAGCTTATGGGATTGTAAATGGGCTGAATAGCCCCACCCCTTCTTTTACCTCCCACCTATTTTTGGAAAATTTTTATTTCTTCCATAACTTTCAACAGGACAACTGGAGGATGTTTGAATTTTATCAGTTTATTTACCTTGCAAAAGGAGACAAACACTAAGAAAACCAAAACCTTTGCCCGACCCCTTTTGGTACCTCCCATACAAATGACCGAATTGACCTTCATACTTTACATTCATATCTTTTTTGTTAGTAAACTGAATTCACTCAAATTTTGCGTATGAAGTTCGCTTATGAAAAGTTTAATTAGGAATTAATATGGACTATATTGGTTCACGCCTTCTTGTACCTCCCGTACAAAATAACCTATTTTTGGAAAATTAATATTTCTCCCATAACTTCCCAACAGACACTTGGAGGGTAATGAATATCAGTCGATAAATTTATGTTGTGATAGGTGGCGAAACCTCAGAGAGCCTAACTATTTGACACACCACTTCTGGTACCTCCCATACAAATGACCGAACCCACCACTTTAGTCTCACATACATATCTTTTTTGTAAGTAAAGTGAATTCACTCAAATTTTGCGCATGATCTTCGCTTCTGAAAATTAGACTCAGAAATGAACATGGACTATATCGGTTCACGCCTTTTGGTACCTCCCATACAAAATTACCTATTTTTGGAAAATTAATATTTCTCCTATAACTTCCAAACGGACACTTGGGGGGTAATGAAAATTGTAATAGAAAGCAAAGCCTCAGCAACCCTAACAATTTGGCACACCCCTTCTGGTACCTCCTATATAAATATATGGGATATTTCTTCCCTTTAACATATGAAAAAAAATCAAACACGTTGTGCTGCCCCTAATTGTACCTTCTGTACAAATAGGTCAAATTTTGGGTGTTTTTACTCTACATGCAGACAAAAAATAATACATAAGTAATTTTATTTTAAAAATCTATTAATTTCAACAACTCAAGCCTTAAACAATATCGTATATTGGGTGATGGTATTTATCAGTCAGTTTACCTGACTGAAATTTCTGTACTGGTTTAATAAATATTTCAAACAATATAGTTTTTGAGAATTTTTGATTTAGAAAGTTAGGGAATTCTCATGGTGACGTGTCAATCCCCATTTTCATTATGATTACTACCGAAAAAAGAATCGGTCATAATTTCTATAATTTCATGGGGATTATGACACAAAAATAAACGGGCAAAATCCCCATTTTTATAGCGGGAATTATGCTCGGGGGTGTTTATCCGGGCACCGATTCTCATATTTATCAAAGCAATTTATATTAAAGATGTGCAAATGGAATAACAAAACTAGTAAGATAATTATCTTCTGCTAAACCGAATCTCAGATACCCTTCGCCATTTGTAAAAATGGTGACAAAACCAGTTTTTTGCACTACAACTAAAATTTTGTTTATATGAGAGCTTGAATTGTTTTTATGAATCGTTTAACCTCCAAAAAGGGGGAGCTTGTATAGAAAGTTGCAGTATTTTTTGTCCGATCTTGCTGATCTTAGAACTTAACCTCTGCTTAGAGGATAGAAACTTGCATACCGAATTTTAGCTTTTTAGACGTACGGTTTTAGTCACACGACAGACTGAAGGGCACCCTCAAAAAGAAGGATTTTGTATTGAAGGAGGATGATTAATGAAAATTGCGTCCCTCAGAAAACATGAATAACTTAACTATTTGTTAACCGATTTTACAAACCAGTATGCGTTTAACTCGTTAAAGCATGCACTTTCTGAATAAAATGGTAAACATTAGGGTGTCCTTATAAAATAGGGGCTACAAACTTCATCAAACTTAAAAAATAGTGAAAAAATTACAAAAGTTTGAAATTTCGAGGCAAAAAACAAACAGATATGATGAGTTAACAATATAACTATATATATAGTTGGAAAGGCCGCAGTTTCTTCTTTCTAAATCCACTGAGAAATTAAAAATCGATTGAAATTCAATCACGTTACTGGCTTATAAGTGCGTAAAGATTCGAAAAAACGGTATCATAGTGGACTTTACGACCTATTTATGTTGCCTAGACACGTTCAGATTGGATTGGTATCTTCACGAAAGTTGTTCGTCTTTACCAGGGCTATAATTTTGGTGAACATTGTTAGAGAAAAATTTGGACTCCCTCAAAGTAATGCTCAAAAAAGTAAAAAAAAATAATAAATTCTTCTTCAAATTTTTTTTTTTGTTATTAAAGTTAGTGCGCAAAACTCCCAGCTACATTTTTGCCGAATACAGTTAGGCGCTATCACAAAGTGTGAGTAAGCTGTTGGACAAAAACTGATGACACCTTTTTTCATGGGGCTCACTGATTTTGAGAATCTTTAGGGGTCCATAAAAAAAAAATTGGTCACCAATCTCGCCAAACTGAGTATAGGGTTTTATTTCCCTTCGATAGTAGAATCAAAACTATACTGTCACGTTCTTGTATTTTTTTCACTGTTGCACTGTGTAATTAGTGTTTATTACGGTTTGATTTTCTTCTAATATACTTGTGTTGGAAATACGACAGATAACTTATTGGTTTACGGCAACAAACAACTGTTTTTTCGGGCCGAATCCAAATATCTGCGCTGGGTACACTTGCGAGTCGATAACGATGTCGATTTGCAGATAATCGAGAACTATTTAATTAGAACAGTACACTGGTACGGTTAGTGGAAATCTGGCATAAGTTCCGATTACCACGTTCGGGTTTAGGTTCGGATTTCAGGTTCTGGTTTCAGGTTCGGATGCCAACTTCGTATGACCAGCTCGGTGCTAGATTCGTGTAACAGGTTCGGGATCGTGGACTAATCTCAGCTACGACTAGCAGGTTCGGATTTCAGGATCGGGTTTCACTTTGCAGCATAAGCTCAGCTTCGGTCTACAAGTTATTGTTATACATACATTTGTTCTTATAATATACTTATAAGCTACCTTACGAACAGACAGCAGAAGCCGCTGTAGAGGAACAGACAGCCGAAGGCGCGGTGGGGGAACAGACAACCGAAGTCCCTGTGGGGGAACAGACAACCGAAGTCGCTGTGGTGGAACAGACAACCAAAGCCGCGGTGAGGGAACACACAGCGGACGACTACTGCTAGTCGAGCCTATATACTTAGACAATGTAGCGCCCTAAGTGAATGAGAATTCCAATAGGCATACTATGAATTGCTCACACTGAGTGCTTATACCAAGAATAACGACAGTTGCTTATGAGCTTTGTTAATTTACGAGTTAATGTATGAGTAAATTCAATTTATAGAATTTGTCTCGTTACAGTATATGCCATATTTTCAAGTAGTTCAGCAACATCGATTATAGCAGCGATTTCTGTCTGAAATACGCTGCAATGGTCTGTCAGTTTGTATGATATATTTATATTAATGTCCGTTTAATAGTTGTCATAGCCAACTCTCTGGTCCAACTTTGATCCATCCCCGAAAAATCGGGCACTACAGGTATTCCTCTCCAGTGACTTTTTCTAGGTATACATATTCGGAAAAAATTTCTCAGATTAGTTACTGGTAATATATACAGCTACAGTAGCCCGTTTTTACGGGAATTGAGGTGATCCAGTGTAATAGTTTAGCAAGTACAGAATCCTTCGAAAGCTTAACATCAGAATCAAAATGTTTAGAATGGCAATAAGTGATATACAAAGGAATTTTCCCTAGATACTTAACTTGCTTTGCCAACTGCAATTGCACCCCATCAAATGTCGGTGGTTCAAATTTTTGTTTTTTATATTTCCGAGAAGACAGGATAAGCTAGGTTTGAAGTAGGCTTATCGATCCGCTGTCCGCTGTTTGCAGTCCAGTTGGAGACTATATTAAGTAGGTGGGTTTTGCAAATCCTAAGTACATTGAGGTTTCCAATCGTACAGATGCAAATACCTGGCGTTCGGACAAATCCAATTCAAAAAGCAGTTCATTGACTAAGGTCAGCCTAAGAAGAGAAGACAGAACTCCCCAATGAGGTGTCCCTCTGTTAAAGTTCCTAGAAATTGTGATCCCTCCCCATTCAGCTCAGACTGTTCTCTCCACCAGAATCATCTGAAGTAGGGAAGTCACTAAACTGTCAATACTCAGATAATATAAAGATTTTAGGATTGCTATAATTAAAATTTTATTGAAGGCTTCCTCGATTTTTAAAGAAGTCCCCAGAGCTTTTGATCTTATTTTCGATGGAGTTTTTAATTGTACTGACTATGGAGTAAAGAGAGTGAGTGGATAGTAAATTCTGTGAAGGTTATTTCGAACATGGATTTCTAATAACCTTTCAAATGTTTTAAGGACAAAAATGAGAGCCTGATCGTTCGAAAGTCTTTTGGGTTGACATGAGACTATTTTCGGGTTGAAAACTATTTTGATTAGCTTCCAAAAGTTGTAAGTTGTTCGACATGAGACTATTTTCGGGTTGAAAACTATTTTGATTAGCTTCCAAAAGTTGTAAATAGCATCCAGCATGGGACAGGCCTGAAAAAGGCCTCCTGTAATTGCACATCGATTATCTCTACTTTATAAGAGATATGGTGAAAGAAAACACATCTTTTCCATAGGGATCGTTTCGTATGATGAGTATGAAGCTTTGTACATACTCATCTGATTTTGTTATACAGCTGAGTCTGGCCTTTAGCATTTAACTCCAGTAACTAAATCTGAAGTTTTTCTCACTGATGCATTTTTTTGAAAGTTAATTTTTATTGATTCCAGACCATTAATTGACTCATGACGTCAAAACATCACATTAGAAATAATATGTTTTACATTCTTATTATTAGTGCCCGTTTTCACAGTGGAAATAAGAGTTAACACATTGATGGTCATTACTCCTACTCTACATATTTTGTTATTGTTGTTGTATTCGTAGTCCTTTTTAACTAACAGCAGCTAGCCAGTAAACAATCGACTATCAAAAGCTTACCTAAAAAAACGTTCAATTCATTTGTATCTTAATACAGATCATCTTCATTACATTGCCTTAAACTCATTTATCATCTAAAATGGACTTTAATCTTTGTATGTCTTTTAACTTCATTGTTGTTCTATTTATTTGTTTTATTTGAATAATTCACGCACAACCAATTTCACTTGTTAGATGATCAATCTTTTTATGGTTAAAATGTTCAATTAACGTACGAACATATTAAAAACATGACCACATGCAGACATACCTGCGTTTGCTGGCGGCAGTAGCTAACTCATTGCATTGCCACATGTTGCAACAACTAACCAAGCAACCATCATGCAAAAGAACCTAACTACGTACTAAGTAACTTAAGACTGAAAGACATCTGAAAAATTTACTTCGGCTAAAAACAATCACATCGCTTAATACATATTACCAGCAAAACTATATTTGGTCAAAATACAGCATCAGAAAAGCTAAAGTAAAAGAATCACAAGAAGTAGAAACAAATCTGAGGGAAAAAATTCGGAAAACAAGCTACGAACAAGTTGGTTTAATGTACGCTCAAAAATAAAATCTAAAAACTGTAACTGATTCAGAAAAGAAGCAAAAAATTTAAACGAAACGAAAAAAAACAAATAAACAAACGCAACATCAACGAGGCAAGAACACTAAACTGCGTAAAATTTCAATATGGTAATGCAGCGGGAATAGATGGATAAGAATCTGTAAGCAAACGTAGCGGCGTTTTCTTCGGTTTTCTTGGAGTTGTGGTTGGCGATGGTGGCCACAAGGAGACGTACTACAGAATAGTCACACACAAAAAAAAAAAAAAAAATGGCAAGTGTTGCCAGGTTAAGCATTACAGAATTTCAAAATATAGAATACTAAATATGTAATGTAGGAAGTTGCAATACACCACATGCACAGATGAGATATATGCAACGTAGGGCATCTCACGCACTATAATTTTCGGTCGTCAACTATCACACTTTGGATTTTAGTTTATTGTTTATTAGTCTTTCAAGATACAAGACCTTAGTCTCAAATTACAGTATATGAATTGTATTTGTTAACACAATCAGTTTTCTTTAAAAAAAGATTAGTAAAATTATAAATGAATATAATTCATTGACCATTCCCGGCGTGACAATTACTTAGTGGGCGATCAAAAGGACACTAGTGTATAAACAATATAATTTTAAAAACATGACCATTAAAAAATTTGTACACTTTCTCATAAATTGAGACACTGTGAGTAAAATAAAAAGTGGTGAACTGTTTAAGAAACGCAACAGAAAGACATGAAAATGCATAAGAAATTATTTTGCTACCAACTACATTAGGCTTTCATTCAAATAAAAAAAATTATGGCAATGATTTGAATTAAATTTCTAAATTTCTCTATCCTGTTTCCATTAGTGACATCTACCAACTCCTTTCCAACAAATGGTAACCCTGTTAGTACTGCACAAAAGCGTGTAATTCTATACGCATAGTTTTAGTTATTTTGCTGTATGCAATTTTACATTAGTTCACTACACAGCTACCAGGCACTACAATTTCAATGTCTGCCCCCTCATCATGTTCATTTGTTTTGGTAGGTTGTTTTGTTTTTTTTTTCTTAAACTTCGTTAATAATATCCACAAAATTGAAGATCATCCAAACTCCCAACAAATAACAGACGTAACAACAACACTAATGGTTAACGTTTTTCTTTCGCAATGGATGATATCAACATTATGTATAGATGGTGGTGGAGCCGGTGACTTTGGCATGAGTATGTTAAGGATATTTTACCTGTTGCCTCTGTTAGCCATGATCACATGGTTAGATCCATTCGTTACCATATTGAAAATTCGTTACAGTATTTAGAGCAACTTAAATAACAACTAAAACGAGCAGTGCAACAGAAAGACTGTAAGATGAAAAGAAAAAACACACATACACAACTTTAATATGTTTTTGTTTGGTTAGCTTATGTTGAGGCTTTGATATCTATTTGGTCGAGTATGTGAAGTATTTTTCCTTTAAAATTCGTTCGTTGCTTTTTGTCTACGGCATCGAAGGCCAGCGTTTGTACTTATTGTCGAAGTATGTGCTATGTGTTGTAGTTTTTTTCAAGTGTATGTGCGACTCTGTGGTCATTTTCGACTTATAAAGATCAAAACATTGCAAAATTGTCAAATAATGCGAAAATGCAACGAATTTTGTGAAGCTCTACACAATATGTATTTGGATGCTTCATATAGATGCTGTGAAAGAAAAAAAAACAAGTAAGATAGTTTCAGTCGGGAAAACCGACTTACATATACCCTTACCCTTAGTACTCGATTTCTAAAGTTGTATGGGAGGTACCAGAAGGGTCGTGGCCACAAAACCAGTTTTTTTTTCTCCAAATCTTTAGCCTGATTTAACTTTGCCAAATATAGAATTTGGGCACGATCGCATTGGGTGTATTGATATTATTACTCCATCTGTAAAGAAGGGGCGTAGCTAGAGTCCCAGATTTTTTTTCCAAAACTTTCTCTTGCTTTAGCATTACCTAATACAGAATTTAGGCATGATCGCGTTGGGTGTATTAATAATATTAATCGATTTCTAAAGTGGGTGGAGAGATACATTTGAACGGGAGGTACCAGAAGGGGCGTGGCTAGACTCCCAGATTTTATCTCCAAAACCTTATCCTGATTTAGCTTTACCTTTTGCAAAATTTAAGCACGATCGCGTTGGATGCATTAATAAAATTAAACGATTTCTAAAGTGGGCAGAGGAGTACATTTGTATGGGAGGTACCAGAATGGACGTGGCTAGTCTTACAGTTTTTTCTTCAAAACTTTATCCTGTTATAACATTAATAAATACAGAACGATCGCGTTGAACTATTACTATTATTACTCAATTTCTAAAGTAGGCGGATAGATATATTTGTATGGTAGGTACCAGAAAGCATGAAGCTCATTTAGTTCGTATTCCGAAAGTTATCGTGCATACCGGACAGACAGACAGCGGACATGGGTCAAACGACTTAAAAAGTCATAAATCGAATTTGGTTCAAAGAATCCTAGGGTCTAAAGTGACTTCTACTATATGTTACACTATGGGTTTTATTAATTGGTATATACCCTCCTAGCCGCAGGGTGAGAGTATGAACATTATTAAGCTTACATCAGAAGCATTTTATAGGAATTATAAATTATTTCTTCCTTCCAATGTTAGCGTAGCAAACTTTATAGTATTTTTGGCTTTATTAGCTCACAAATTTGATTTCCTAGCCTGCCATCAAGTTTATTGCCGAAGACTTTACAATGTGTCCAAGCCAGTGCATTCGTCATTTCAATCTGAATATACGACGACGATTCTCATCATAAGTGTCTGACAAAATTGGAACTTCGTTCGTTGAGAAAGGGCTTTGTCATTAAATCCTCTTTTCATGCTTTCCATGCTGACATTATTATTTTTTTTTTTTGTTTTCGGACGAGCCAACGCTTATCAAATCATCTACCACTTCAAAATTATAGTTGTCAACATTTACGCAATGTCCCACATGAGTAGACTCGTAGTTTGTTTAAACAAATAACTTGGTTTTGTCCGCATTTATTACCAGACCCACTTCTGGAGACTCCTTCTCGATGGTTGAAGAGGCCGCAGTAACATACCGCAGTGCTTGCATATCTACATCATCGGCATACGCGAGCTAAATGTGACTTATGGTACCAGTCGTGTTTACAGCAGCCTTCCCCATAATCCTATTCATTATGATGTAAAAGAGATCGCATAACGGACTGTCGTCTTATGTAAAGTCTCGCTTAGTAGAAAATTGTTTTGTCAGATTTTTGCCTATTATCGCTAAAGACTTCGTGTCGGTCAGTGTCATCCCGCAAAGTCGTATCACCTTCGCGGGGATACCACAATAAGCTATAGAATATAATACTTTCATTCGCATCGGACTGTCGAATGCATCTTTGTTCTCGATAAACACTTGGTAAGTGTTGATCTGTGTACGTTGGCAGCTCATCGCCGCTGGCCTTTAAAAGCTCTGTCGGCAGTCCATCGGATGCTAGATTCGTCGCGTTTTGGCTCGGTGGTGGATAATGATGATTGTTGATGATTGGCATGATTTTCTTACTTTTGCCGCTTTCGGAAACGAATGTTTTGCTTTGTATGCTGCATTCATTTCCTCAGACAATGAGCGACATTCTTCATCATACAGGAGTTTTCAGTGGGGTTTTTGATAACCCACTATAGTCGTTACGGCATTGGTCATAGAATTTGTAATTTACTGTTACTGTGTGTCGAGAAAATCTGAATTATGGACGTTTGTTTGTAATAATTCAGAAAGATGGTTGGAGTAGGCAAATTTGGGGCATCATACTTGAAATTTCTTATTTTTAAGCTCAAGGAAGGAAAATAAGTAATCTTTAGAAATACTTTTTTCCTCTCTCTTCAAACCCTATTTTGCTTTTTAGTTTCTTTGTGTTTTCATAGTAATTCTTCTTTAAGGAGAGAGTCTTATTAGGCCACCGCGTCCTAGTCCTAGTTTCAATGAGCTGACAATACTAGAGCCGTTGTGTTGAACAGTATGTTAGTAACATGTTTTTTTTTTGTGTTGAGCGGTAGTAACATGCTTTTTACTTTGCTCAATATTGCGCCTTCTCACATTTTCTACCAGTGAACCTCCGTGATCTATCGGTCGTTGTGAGCTGCTTGGCGCCCTTCAAATATAGATTGTAGTTATTACACAGTAGCACATTTTCCCACTTCAAACTCTTGAACCAATTGAAACCCACAAAATCTAAAAGCTTATGATAGTAGAAGAAAACCCTTTAACTGGGTTTTGAATTATTAGCTAAGGTTTTCTTTAATTTATTTTTGAAGTTTTCGACTGAGAGGAGGATTTTAGTAGTCTATATCTCGTGAACTATTCCAAATATAGCTTTTCTCTCTTCAGCAAATTTTTAGTTCTTAACCAGATCTAAAAATTTTGCCTTGAGATAAAATCAAGAAAACAACAACATCTTACTCAAATCAGCAAAACTGTAAAGAAATCACTTTCAATTGTACGTTTATCGAAATTTAAAATGCTATGTTATTTAAAATGAAATAGATACAAAATAGAAATAAATCAAAAAACAATAAAAATCTATGATGAAATTTTACGATTTTTTTACATTTTTGTTTTTTTTGAGTGAGATTTTGTTGTGTTTTTGATTTTACCTGAAGGTAAAACTTTTAAATCTGATTATGAGCTAGAATTTTACCAAAGAGAGACATCAAAATTTCTAATAGTTCACGAGATATAGCCTTAAGAATCAGTAATTTTGTAACTGAATTCACCATCTACTGATATTACATTTTGTACGAATTTGACGCATTCAAATGATGTTCCACATTCCGAGCGAATTGATCCCCTTAATCTAGAGCTTTCTGCCAAAATTGTTACCAACTTGTAACGCTGCCACACACACCCTAATTATATTGAAAAGTGTACCTCGAAAAATAAATAGAAAACTCACTAGAAAATTCTTCTACTGCAGTTGTCTTTTTTTCTTAATTCATTGGCCGTCTTTTGTTATTTTATTTTATGGATGTACAATTAAGGTTAAATTTTTCATGCATTTCGAAATCTTAAATCTATACTATTGTATTCCGTTTCGTTTTTCTGCTCAATCTTACGTTTCTTTGACCGGTCTGTTGCTTCATCGTCGTCGTCGTCATCATCATCCGAATCATCGTCGTCATCATCGTCCTCCAGCATACTTTTTAGTATGACAATGTCGTCCGTCCAATCATGCGGCTGGTCCTTGGTGTGTCCGTCCCTCCATTTGCTAGACGTTGTTATTGTAGTTAAAGCATAGCTTTAAGCCCATTTCAATGGATGCAGGGGATTTATTTAATTCTCTTTTGAAATGACATGTGCAGCATCTGTGTAAAATGTTCAAATGCACGGCTACAGCAACAAAATTGCAATTGAATAGTGCAACTTGTGCCACCGCCGCCGTACAGTGAAGTGCGCGCTGTTGCAGTTACAGTGCGGCATTGATTCGCTCTCATGCTAAACGTAAATTAAAGTAAACGACTACGAGGTACGAATAGAAACTCAATTCGTCCATTGCGATAAGGAGGAGAATCCACCAAAACTGGTACGAATGCGAATGAAATAAATGAATTCAAATACGGTGGAATCATTGGTAGGAACGAACATCAGCAAGACATTGGTAATTTTTAACGGTAATTATTGTAGTGATGTTTATGGTTGTGGGGACCGTTGGGGGAGGTAAACTGCAGTAAATTTTTGCATTAAATATTCCATGGACTTTTGCTAAATCTAATGAAATGTAATGAGATATTTGTAAAGATTTTTGATTGTATATTGCAGATATTAGGTTGTTAACAATTGATGGCAACCACATGTTATTTATACTGCATGCGGAGGAAATTTTTGAAGAAAGGATAGTAAATTATTACAATATAGGTGTAAAATTTACCGGTATTAATATTTTCCAAAATTATGTATTCGGATTGTAAATGGACAGAATTGCCCCCATCCCTTCTCGTACCCCTCATACTAAAATTAATATTTCTCCCATAATATCCAAACGGACACCTAAGGGATATTGAAGTTTGTTCAGTTAATTTATGTTGTAATAGGCGGTAAAACCTCAGAAACTTTTTGACTCACCCCTTCCTCCCATAGAAATAACCGATTTTACATATGCACAAAAAAAATCGGACACGTTTTGCTGCCCTAATGACACCTCCTGTAAAAATAAGTCAAATACGAGAAAATTTATATTTTACCAAAAATTTCTTAAAAATTTCCTCAAGGCGTTGAAAATAGTTTACCTTCATTAATTTATAATTATAATTTTTTTTAAGATTTTTGTTAGTATTAATAAAAGACTAATTTCTTAGTTGGTACCGTACAAGACTTTTTGGGTTATATTATACAAAATTACAAAATTTCCAGGAATAGTGAGTTGAACTATTTACATTTGTTGGCGAACTTATGTTAATAGTCTCTGGTCTTATGACCGCTCTATTGACCTTTTAACAAACCCAAAATATTCCAAATTTTATAGCAAAGGATATATATTTCCTCAAATCCACGATCTTTTAAAAAATTCTAGGCAGTATTTTGTCATGTCTCTATATATTTTCCTTTAGACAATGTCTTCGGTTTGCAATAACACTTACATCTCCACTCAAAACTTGAGGATTTCAGTTGTTTGAAAAATCTGCATATACTTTCAAAATAAAACATCCCCCAAATCTTTGTGTTTCAATATTTTCACTCAATATTCTTACCAACAACCCATTCGAAACTCAATGACACAATTGACCCTGTAGGCATAAATGTGAATACACAACATACCATATACAAAATTCCAAGTACAAATCGACAAATGAAATTATGCATAAGAATTTCATCACGACAACAACATCAAAAAATACATGAAAAAATCTTGATAAAAAGAAGAAGCGCTCAACAAATTGTGCAACTTGAAACCATACTTATGGATACTTGAGACTTCAAGTAAGTGTAAAATATTCTATTTGTCAAACTTCTTCAGAGAGCACCAAAGCATCCAGTAAATCACGTACGAGACTTTGATTTCTGTTTATGACAAAATCGTAAATATTGCGTCTCGATATTAAATAACAACAAGTAGACAATAAAAGCGACAGCACATACAATTCAAATGCAAACGTATATAGCCTTAAGGCTACAAACAAGGAGCCCATACTGCCTGAGCTAAAGAATGAAGCGACGGACAATGGCACTCGAGATTATGAGATGCGTAATAAAACAAATCCAACACATGTTCTCAAATCTCAAGTCTCTTCTCGTGGTGTTATTAAAAACGAAAATGTTCTGCAATATTGTTTCTTTCTTTTCATTGATGTCGTAAAAGTAAGGATGATATGAGCTATTTTGTTTATATTTCTTTCATATTTTTTTTTCTGTTAGTAATTTCATTTTTTAATTACCATAAAGAAACCATATTTACTTATAAGAGAAAAGTTGGCATTCTTTGACATTTACATTGGCACCGTGTAGGGAAATTGCATGTATTTTAACAAAATTAATAAAAACCAGTACAGAAATTTCAGTCAGTTAAACTGACTGATAAATACCATCACCCAATATAAGATATTGTTTAAGTCTTGAGTTATTAAAATTAACCGATTTGTAATTAAAAGAAGAAAGTTTCAGTCGGGCAACCCAACTTACATTTACCCTTACCCTCAGTAAAACAAATAATTTTCTATTATGTTGATATTATTACTGGATTTCTAAAGTGGGCGGAGTGGTACATTTGTATGGGAGGTACGAGAAGGGGTGTGGTTAGGCTTCCAGATTTATTCTCCATTACTTTACCCTGTTATAGTTTTACTAATTTCAGAATTTGGGCACGATTGCCTTGTGTGTACTGATATTATTAGTACATCCCTAAAGTGGGCGGAAAGGTACATTTGTATGGGAGGTACTATAAGGGGCGTCGCTAGACTTCAAATTTTTTCTCCAAAACTTTGTCCTGTTATAACATAACAAAATACAGAATTTGGGCACGATCGTGTTGAGTGTATTGGTATTGTTACCCTATTTCTAAAGCGGGCGGAGTTGTACATTTGTATGGGAGGTACCAGAAGGGGCGTGTCTAGACTTCCAGATTTTTTCTCCAAAACTTTATCCTGCTTAAAATTTACTAAATACAGAATTTGGGCACGATCGCAGTAAGTCTTTTAATAATATTAATCGATTTTCAAAGTGGGCGGTACCAGATGTGTATGGGAGGTACCAGATGGGGCGTGAATAGACTTCCATTTTTTTATCCAAAACTTCATCCTGTTATAGCTTTACTAAAAATAGAATTTGGGTACGATCACGTTTAATTTATTGATATTATTTCTCCATCTCTATAGTGGGCGGAAAGGTAGAATTGTGTTGGAGGTACCAGAAGGGGCGTGGCTAGGCTTTCAAAACTTTTTCCAAAACTTTATCCTATTATAGCTTTACTAAATATGGAATTTGGGGACGATCCTGTAGGGTGTATTGATATTATTACTCGATTTTTAAAGTGGGCGGAATGATGTATTTGTATGGGAGGTACCAGAAGGGGCGGGGCCATGTTGCTCATTTGCAATACCGTAAGTAGTTTTGACAAAATAATAACTCGTGCAAAATTTCAAAAGATTTGGTTGCGTCTTTCGAAAGTTATCGTGCGAACCAGCCGGACAGACAGACAGACAGACAGACAGACAGACAGACAGACAGACAGACAGACAGACAGACAGACAGACAGACAGACAGACAGACAGACAGACAGACAGACAGACAGACAGACAGACAGACAGACAGACAGACAGACAGACAGACAGACAGACAGACAGACAGACAGACAGACAGACAGACAGACAGACAGACAGACAGACAGACAGACAGACAGACAGACAGACAGACAGACAGACAGACAGACAGACAGACAGACAGACAGACAGACAGACAGACAGACAGACAGACAGACAGACAGACAGACAGACAGACAGACAGACAGACAGACAGACAGACAGACAGACAGACAGACAGACAGACAGACAGACAGACAGACAGACAGACAGACAGACAGACAGACAGACAGACAGACAGACAGACAGACAGACAGACAGACAGACAGACAGACAGACAGACAGACAGACAGACAGACAGACAGACAGACAGACAGACAGACAGACAGACAGACAGACAGACAGACAGACAGACAGACAGACAGACAGACAGACAGACAGACAGACAGACAGACAGACAGACAGACAGACAGACAGACAGACAGACAGACAGACAGACAGACAGACAGACAGACAGACAGACAGACAGACAGACAGACAGACAGACAGACAGACAGACAGACAGACAGACAGACAGACAGACAGACAGACAGACAGACAGACAGACAGACAGACAGACAGACAGACAGACAGACAGACAGACAGACAGACAGACAGACAGACAGACAGACAGACAGACAGACAGACAGACAGACAGACAGACAGACAGACAGACAGACAGACAGACAGACAGACAGACAGACAGACAGACAGACAGACAGACAGACAGACAGACAGACAGACAGACAGACAGACAGACAGACAGACAGACAGACAGACAGACAGACATGGCTCAATCGACTTAAAAAGTCATGAATCGAATTTGGTTCAAAGAAACCTAGGGTCTAAAGTCACTCCTTCTATGTGTTACACTTTTGGGTCGTACCAAATGATATATACCTTCATCCCTAAGGGTGATGGTATAAAAATGTAACAGGTTTAGTTGATAAAAAGTTGATACATACTTGTTTGATAAACTAAGTATCGATTTTGATGCCAAATTTTATAATATTGTATCATAAATTTTTTTTAAATAGATGGTTAAATTTTCAGCTTAACATTCGTTGCACTACTAAAATATCAAATATTTTAGGCGAATCCGCACTTCAGCTGTTTAAGAAGCTTTTACTAGGCATGCCGATTGACTCGACACTAGTGCAAAGTTTCTGTTGACAATATCAAGAACGCAGCCGATGAAAGAAACAATAATCGAACACTGGTCTCGTGCATGATAGTCGCGTTTTCTAACTATCATGCCGTAGTCGTCTCCAATGTATGCTATTTCAATAGATTGGCAAAATAAATCATTTCCATTTTTATAAACTGGCCTTTAAAATACGTAACAAGTATCTGAATATAATGGGGGGTGAATTACATGCCGCCTGTTTGTCTCTGAAGGTTGGACCGAGAGGATTTACCACATTTTTAGTAAAGCAGTTTTTAAAATTTAAACATATGGGCGCTTTCACCGGATAGTCCGCCGTGCTCGAAAAAAAAGTTGACAAAATGTTTCAGACTGGTATTAGTAGACACATAATTAGATTTTATTCAAATAAAAGTTCTAAAGCTTATCTTAGTTTCCAAGACTACAAAGTTGAGTTCAGGTGACCACAACACCTCTTTTAATTTTTAATAACATTTTTACTGATTATCCACGTGCCCTCTTACTACGAAATAATTGATACAACAATAAATAACTCTAATAATATTAAAAAAAGATCGGTTAACGGCAAAATTTTGATTTGATTTCATTGACGTTCTAACGTCAAATACATGAACCAACAAATTTACTTCACGAAAAAAAAAATTTAAATAATTTTATCAAAAATGAAATTTATGTCACATCGCATAACGTCACATCACGTTTCACAAATCAAAATATTCGTAATTCAGCAAATTGTATAAGAAACTACTAATTTTCGAAATCATATTCAAAAAGTTTTTTTCTAAAAAAGCAGACTCAATTCGCACATTTTTGAATTTTTGTAAAAAACGAACAAATAAATAATTTCTACTTTGTCATGTAATCTCTTTAGTTTCTAAAAATTTAGAAAAATTTGGTGCAGTTGTTTTGTCATTTTTTAGTTAGTGCAGAGCTTTATATACGTTTAATACAAAAAGTTACAAAAGTAAAAAAATATGTCTGTCATGCTTTTCATCTCATTGAAACGTACGACAGTCACATGACCATGGAAATGCCCATATACACCTTGAATGTCGGTACTCTTTAGAGAGATTGCAGAACGTCGCCGACAAATATAAGGCTAAAATTACCGTTATACAGTAAAAGCGATGAACGGGATGAGGAAGCCCCACTCGAAAAAACTAAGATATCTTTTACATTTGAAGTAAAGAAAGACTCGAATTTGGACGCCTATTTTTGTACACACCCCGACGGATTCCAATACGGAGGAAATATATCGCAGCTGCCTAATCTACCACATTCAAATTGTGCTAAGGGATTTAAGGACTGAAATAGAAAAAGAAGATGCTATTGATTCAGTAAAGACTGGCTAGTTTCGCGACGGCAAGAAAAATGGCAGTGAGATTTCCTCACAAAGAGATCTACAAGACAAACCCTGATCGAGAAAACGGAACGCCACTTCAAACGGATAAAACGTCTAAGGAAAAAAAAATGATAGCGAGAACATATGAAACTACAGGAATAGAAATGAAATCCAAAAGTTCTTCCGATAGGGAACAAGCAAAGGTTATAAAATAGGATTTCCCACCTGTAAAGACAGAGAAGAAAGTCTGATCATTCACTTACTGTCTGCTGCCAATATGGAAGAAAATCTTTTGTACTCTGCTCGTTACCGAAGAATGCGCAAGTGACGAAATCGCGCCAGTCATCGATGACGGAGTAGAATGTTCAACACCGAACTAAAACGAAGACAGTACCACATTTTAAGATCGACGCCAATAATCTGGTACACACTATTTAGTAATGCAATGCATTGAATTCTGAGTGTTATATGTCCTATTCAGGCTCAGCATTTTGCTCATCCTGTTGAACCCAATTGGGCAACCAATAAAATTGTAAGGGGAATAAAATCAATTATTTATTCAAGTAAGGATAATACTAGAACCAGTACAGAAATTTCAGTCAGGTAAACTGACTCATAAATACCATCACCGAATATAAGGTATTGTTTAAGTCTTCAGTAATTGAAATTTATAGATTTTTAAAATAAAATTACTTATGTATTATTTTTTGTCTGCATGTAGATCAAAAACATACAAAATTTGACCTATTTGTACAGAAGGTACAATTATGGGCAGCACAATGTGTCTTATTTTTTTCGTAAGTCAACGTTCAATGATCGCTTACCTTTGCAAAATTTGCCTGAATTTAGTGTACATACAAAAATTATACACCGAGCGAAAAAACAATATAAAATTGATATTTTCGTTAACGAATTGATATTAAACGTTAACAAAATGGGGCTAAGTGCGAAAAATATCAATATGATATCGTTCAATATCAAATGTCTCTGTCGCTATTTTCTCTTGAAATAAATAAATAATAAATTATAATAAACTTTTTTCTTGAAAGTCAACCGTGCCATTTGATATTGATCAATATCAAATTGACATCTAAAATGTCAAAATAAAAATGCCAATTGATGTTCATCAATATCGAATTGATATTAACCAACATCAAATTGATATTGATCAATATCAAATTGACATCTAAAATGTCAAAATAAAATTGCCAATTGATATTCATTAATATCGAATTGATATTAACCAACATCAAATTGATATTGATCAAAATCAAATTGATATCTAAAATTTTAAATCAAAAATTAATAAATTTGAATACGAAATCTATAATTTGATTTTAAAAATAAAACAAATTTAATATATATTTTTATTAAATTTTTTATTTACGTTTATATTTAGTACATATAACTTAGACAAACTTTCAAAGTTTTCAAAAATAATAAGATATTTAAACAAATTAAAATTGATTTCAGTTCAAAAAGGGTAAGATATTAAACTTGGAAAAAAATTTAAAGTTTACAAAAACAATAACAATTAATAACGTCTTAAGAATATAATAACGATTTAATAATATGTTTTCCGAGCATATTTTAGACAATTATTTGAAATATGTAAAAATATGAAAACAACAAACAATTGCGTCGAGAAATGAATCAAATTTTTACATATTCTTATCAAAATAAATATTATAATTTTCTATAACACTTTCGGAATAGCCTTCGCAAATAACAAACGGTTGTATAGTTAGTCCTGAAGAATAAAACTTATCTCGAATTGCAGTTACCTGACGATCTAAATCATTTAATGATGGAAGTCTTAGAACTAGACTGTCCTGGGCATCCGAAATAGTCACCTTTTTGTGTCCCATTCCATCAGCGAGTTTAAAACGGGCAGTGGGTTGCAGTACTCCAACCAACAAAATTATTATTAAATAGTTTTGGATCTCTGCAAAGATTTTTAATTTATTAATGAGAAACTAACTAACCGATGCAAATTTTACCTTGATTCTTTGTTGCTTTGTAAGATAAGAGCTGTCCTTTGCAGGCTGGATTATGGAGGTTTTTTTCTATGTATTCAACAATTTTTGACTTACTGCAGTCCCATTGTTCCTTAAACGAGTTACCTTTTCCAGGATAGAGATAATTAAAATCAATCGCGAACTATGAAAAAAAATAATTTTTAGAAAATATTTAAAAAACAATATAATATAGTAAATATAATAATAATTTAGTAAATAAAATTCGTTTTTTTTTGCTAAAATCACTTAATAAATAAGTAGAACAAATTGAAGTTGGACTAGATTAATAATAAAAAAAAATTAAAAATAATAGCCGATTTTAGCAAACAATATTTACAATTCTTATAAATATTTTTTTTGTAAGTATTACCAATTCTGGAGCACGCGCGTCCAAATATTTTGGCCAAGCCTCAAAGAATTCAGTATTATTTAAAAGTTCAAAATCTCGACGTCGCAGCTGTACGGTGTTTTTCCATTTTTCACAGACTTCATCCCAGGGCAAGCTCCTTTTTAAATCGTTTTTAATTGACAACTGCTCAGTTTCGTCAATAGACGATATTGAAATATTTTTGTTTTTGGGTTCAATAATAGAATCTGCTTTCTGACGCTTATTTTTTTCTACTTTTTGTATTTACGTATTTGAAAAACTTTCTACAATTAACTTTTTATAATTAACTTTTTTTGAATTTAAATGTTTTGCTTATTTATTTGTTCACTTTCTTTATTTATTCTTTTGTTAATACGACAATAAGCAATTAACACCACACTGATTAAATGTCACTTTTCAACTGAGCCGATAGGCAATATCATTTTTGCATATAAGCATAGGCAAGAATTATCATGGGTAATGCTGCCGCGACGTCAGAAAATATGTATCAGGCAAAAATCAAATATATATTTGTTTTTGTAAATTTTGTTACCACAGAAAATGCGTGTGATATACAGCCAAACAATTTCGCAAAAACAATACATATATGTGTATGTACATATATGTGTATGTGTTTTACAGGTTCATGCATTAACATGAAATTGATACCGTAAGCTAAGAGAAATAAAAAAAATAACAACAAACATTTAATTGTTGTACTTGGTGACCGAGCGCTTTGATATTGATCAATATCAAATTGATATTATAAATTTTCAAAATGAAATTTTACTACAACCATACGAAAAAATTGGCTACAATCACAACAAACATTTAATTGTTGTACTTGGTGACCGAGCGCTTTGATATTGATCAATATCAAATTGATATTATAAATATCAAATTGATATTATAAATATCAAACACGACGCTTACGTCGCATCAAAATTAAAATTAACAACAACCATATGAAAAAAGTGGTTACGCCAGCGTCAAAAAATATAATTTTCTGCAATATCAAATCAATATTTCAAAATATCAATATGATATTGCTATTTTTCGCTCGGTGTACGTATTTATATATGACGAACCAGAAGGGCTGTGCCAAATAGTTAGGGTTGCTGAGGCTTTGCCTCCTATTACAAGATAAATTAACTGACCAAATTTGATTATGCCGGTTTAGAAGTTATGGGAGAAATATAAATTTTCCAAACAAACTCATTTTGTATGGGAGGTACCAGAAGGGTGATCCGATATAGTCCATATTCATTTCTGATTAAAATCTTCATAACCGTACACCTAACGCAAAATTTTACTGAATTCAGTGTACTTACAAAAAAGATATGTATGTGAGACTATGGGGGTGGGTTCGGTCATTTGTATGGGAGGTATCAAAAGAGGTGTGTCAAATAGTTAGGTTTTCTGAGGTTTTGCCTTCTATCAGAAGATAAATTTACCGATCAATTTTCATTATCCCCCAAGTGTCCGTTTGGAAGTTATGGGAGAAATATTAATTTTCCAAAAATAGGTAATTTTGTATGGGAGGTACCAGAAGGCGTGAACCGATATAGTCCATGTTCATTTCTGATTAAAATCTTCATAACCGTACACCTAACGCAAAATTTTACTGAATTCACTTTACTTACAAAAAAAGATATGTATGTGAGACTATGGGGGTGGGTTTGGTCATTTGTATGGGAGGTACCAGAAGGGGTGTGTCAAATAGTTAGGCTCTCTGAGGTTTCGCCTCCTATCACAACATAAATTTATCGACAAATATTCATTACCCCCCAAGTGTCGGTTGGGAAGTTATGGGAGAAATATTAATTTTCCAAAAATAGGTAATTTTGTATGGGAGGTACCAGAAGGCGTGAACCGATATAGTCCATATTCATTCCTAATTCAACTTTTCATAAGCGAACATCACAGGCAAAATTTGAGTGAATTCAGTTTACTAACAAAAAAGATATGTATGTAAAAGTATGAGGGTCAATTCGGTCATTTGTATGGGAGGTACCAGTATGGATGAGGCAAAGGTTTCGGTTTTCTTAGGGTTTGTCTACTTTTGCAAGATAAATAAACTTACCAAATTCAAACATCCTCCAGTTGTCCGTTTGGAAGTTATGGAAGAAATATTAATTTTCCAAAAATAGGTAATTTTGTATGGGAGGTACCAGAAGGGGTGGGGCTATTCAGCCCATTTACAATCCCATAAGTTCGTTTTGAAAAATATTAATACTGGTAAATTTTCATACCGATCCGTTAAGGGTTACTCGAGTTATCCTGCTGACCAGCCATTCAGCCAGCCAGCCAGACAGACGGACATAGCTCAATCGTCTTAAAAAGTCCCGAAACGAATTTGGTCTGAAGATACTTCGGGTCTAATTCGTCTCCTTTAATGCGTTACACTTTTTTTTCGTATCAAATGATATATACCCTCATCCTAAAAAGTATAACGCATTAAAGTAGACGAGAAGCTATATGAAATTTTGTAATAGTAACTAAAACCTTAGAAAACCGAAATAACTGCAGTTCCATTTGGGTACCTTTCATTCAAAATTTTCATCACAAACTTTAAGGGAAGAAAGCATCTTAAAGCTAATGATAATTTTTCCCAACGGTGCGAGGAAAGCCTCCTCGAAGCGCACAACATGCCAACATAACACACACACAATACCCTTGCATATGCATGTGTCCATCGGACACAATTTCACAGGAGTTTTGTTGTTGACAATATGCCAACCCCATTCTGTGTACCTTCAGTGTTGCGTCGTTCTTAATTTTGTTTTTTTTTCGATTTGCCCAAAACTATGCTCACACCTCGCCTGAATGACGAATGGGTTGACCTAAAATGGCAACGAAAACGGAAAATGGGGTTTTGTTGGAGGTCAATTGTATATTAAAAATCCAATTGAATCAAAAGCCTAGCTGATAATTTTTTTAAGATAAAAGGATTTTTTTTACTCCGTTTCGCGCTTTTTTTTAGAAGTGACGTTCTTTGCCCCATGATTCTGCCATCACATGATAGAGATAATACATCGTGTTATATCTCATTGGAAGCGTACGTACTATAGGTTTAAAACACTTCTATCCAAATTTAAGTTTTCTGCACTAAATTAATCTTTGCGAAAAAATACTGAAAGTCCTTAATATTTTCAAAAATATTTTCAGGTACAAAAACGGGCAAAACAAATATTTTTTTTTTTAATTTAAAAGTATAGTTTTTTTAATAAAGCCTATAATTGTATGGAAAACATAAATTTTGACAGTAGTGTCTTAAAGTGAAGTCCGTACGCTTCCAATGATATATAACGCGATATATTATCTCTATGATTTGATGGCGGAATAATGGGGCAAAGAACTTCACTTCTAAAGAAGCAAAAAAACGGAGAAACAAAACAAAAAATCCTTTTATCTTATAAAAAGGATAAGCTAGGATTTTGATTCAAGTGGACTTTTAATGTACAATTTACTCCCAACAAAACCCCATTAATTGTTTTTGTTGATATTTTAGGTCAACCTATTTAACATTCATGAAAGGTGTGAGGAAAATATAAAATATTTGGGAAAAATAAAAATAATAGATTTTTTAGTTTTTTTTTTCAGCAAAGCTTAATGCAGTGTAGAAAACTTAAATTTTGACAAAGGTGTCTTAAACCTGAAGTCCATACGCTTCCAATGAGATATAACAGGATATATTATCTCTATAATTTGATGGCGGAATCATGGGGCAAAGAACGTCACTTCTAAAAAAAAGCGCGAAACGGAGCAAAAAAACGAAAAATCCTTTTATCTTAAAAAAAGGATCAGCTAGGGTTTTGATTCAAGTGGATTTTTAATGTACAATTGAACTCCCAACAAAACCCCATTTACCGTTTTTGTTGCCATTTTAGGTCAACCCATTCGTCATTCAGGCGAGGTGTGTGCTGGCAATGTTCTGTGTAATGTACTTTCGAATTAACCTATAAAATTAGTGATTTTACCGTCTTTTTGAAAGAAAAATCAATAAGAAAGTTTCAGTCGGGCGACCCGACTTACATATACCATCCCCCTCAGTAAAATAAAAAAAATTGCTATTATATTAACATTATTACTCGATTTCTAAAGTGGGTGGAGTGGTAAATTTGTATGGGAGGTACTAGAAGGATCGTGTCTAGACTTCTAGGTTTATCCTCCAAAACTTTATCCTGTTATAGCTTTACTAAATACAGAGTTTGGGCACGATAGCGTTGGATGTATTGATATTATTACCCCATCTCTGAAGTGGGCGGAAAGGTACGTTTGTATGGGAGGTCCCATAAAGGACGCCGCTAGACTTCCAATTTTTTCTCCAAAACTTTATCCTGTTATAACTTAATAAAATACAGAATTGGAGCACGATCGTGTTGAGAATATTGATATTATTACTCCATCTCTAAAGTGGTACATTTGTATGGGAGGTACCAGAAGGGGCGTGTCTAGACATCCAGATCTTTTCTCTAAAACTTTATCCTGTTAAAGCTTTACTAAATACAGAATTTGGGCACGATCGTGTCAAGTGTATTGATATTATTATTCCATCTCTAAAGTGGGCGGAAAGGTACATTTGTATGGGAGGTACCAGAATGGGCGTGTCTAGACTTCCAGATTTTTTCTCCAAAACTTTATCCTGCTTGAACTTTACTAAATACAGAATTTGGTCACGATCGCGGTAGTTCTAATAATAATATTAATCGATTTCTAAAGTGGGCGGTACCAGATGTGTGTGGGAGGTACCAGATGGGGCGTTGGAAGACTTCAGTTTTTTTCTCAAAAACTGTATCCTGCTACAGCTTTACTAAATTAAGAATTAGGGTACGAGCGCGATGGATTTATTGATATTATTACTCCATATCTAAAGTGGGCGGAAAGGTGAATTTGTATGGGAGGTACCAGAAGGGGCGTGGCTAGACTTCCAATTTTTTTTCCAAACTTTATCTTGTAATAGCTTTACTAAGTACAGAATTTGGGTACGATCCCGTTGGGTGTATTGATATTATAACTCGATTTCTAAAGTGGGCGGAAAGATGTATTTGTATGGGAGGTACCAGAAGGGGCGGAGCCATGTAGCCCATTTGCAATACCGTAAGTAGTTTTGGAAAAATATTAACTCGCGCAAAATTTCAAGACATTTGGTTGCGTCTTTCGAAAGTTATCGTGCGAACCAGCCGGACAGCCACCAGACAGACAAACAGACAGACAGACAGACGGACATGGCTCAAACGACTTAAAAAGTCATGAATCGAATTTAGTTCAAAGAAACCTAGGGTCAAAAGTCACTCCTTCTATGTGTTACACTTTTGGGTCGTATCAAATGATATATACCTTCATCCCTAAGGGTGATGGTATAAAAAACAAAAACCAACAAACACCTAAAAACCGAGATGTTTTCCTGATAACTGTTTGCTTACTGCTTGGTTACATCTTCTATACATTGTGAAGGTTCTCAATGCCAATTTACGCAAAATATTAGATGAGAAAAACTTAGATTGATTTACATTTGTGTTGTTAAGTCCTTAGTTGACTGACGCCTTATATTACATTTATTACATCGATGCGTCCGACCACTGTGCTCCATAAAATATTCTACTCGCTTAATTCTACAGCGATAAAAAGTCACAAAGAGTTAATTAAAATATTTTTAATTATGTTGTTATAAAAGTATTTTTGGTACTTTTTCTCAACCTGCCAGGAATGGCAACAATTTTTTTGCTCGTATTTTAATAATTTGCACTCGCACTTTTACACATAAATGAAAGGTGAAAATTATTTCCTATAAAAAATAAACTCCATGCTTAAGTACCACAGACAACAGATAGCTTTTGTCTTTGGTTTGACTCTAAATTTAATAATGACATTGTAAATTCAGTGGAATAGAGAAATGTTTATGGAATGTGTTGCTATGTGTGTTGCGTCTACATTGTTTACAAAATATTTACGTAGTTATGCATATCTTGATTCGTAGAAGGGTTGCAAATGCGAATGATAATTTCAACAATGATGACAGGACTTGAGTTGGTGGATTCAAGTAATCATAGAAGCAAAACTAATGGTGCGGAGGTGAACTGTAGAGGTTTCTATTAATTTAAGAGTGTACAAATCTTAAAAATTTTGTGGGGATTTTTAATTTTATTTATAAGTGTTGAGTTATGCGGAAACAACTTCAAATTTCATGTTTCAGTCGCCAAGGCAAAGTTCGCAGTTTGTTAAATTCTTTGAAAAGCCAATTATTACTAGTTTTCTCGTGTTCTACGAAATTTCACCTTAATAAAGTTGGAATGTAAACACGTCATATGTGTTAAAACATGGTCGAATTTGGTTTTTTAACAATATTGATACATAAATATCGATTTCAAGTTTCAGATATAAAGATTTTAAAATCTTTAAAATAAAAATAATCCAAATAATAATCCAATGGATATAGCATTTTAATATACGTAATCAAATACTGTTTTATAATAATTATTCCAAACTCTACAGGCTTTAATCAATATAAGTTGTCACACTGTTTTTTTTATACCATCACCCTTAGGGATGAGGGTATATATCATTTGATACGACCCAAAAGTGTAACACATAGAAGGAGTCACTTCAGACCCTAGGTTTCTTAGAACCAAATTCGATTCATGACTTTATAAGTCATTTGAGCCATGTCCGTCTGTCTGTCCGTCTGGTGGCTG